>CALNXK010000077.1:522500-537500 GCA_942486035.1 Porites lobata | reverse complement strand
ACATTTGCAAACCTTTTAAGTCTTAAGCTTAAAAGCTTACAATATTTGGTAAAGAGGAAGAAAGTTGATTATTAGAATAATAACAAATGAAACGCTTAACGGTGTGCTTCCATTCAATAATCATAATCATCCTTTTTCCCTTGTAAAACTAAAGCAACTATCTTATTATTTTGAGTTTTGCAAATGCAATGAGTTCTTTGATGACAGACGTTCTGCCACTTTTTATCCTGCCTCTCAACAAAGAGCACCAATTAAGATCAGGGAAAGGAGGTCAGGAAGTGCATGATCACACAAACTGTATATATTTTTTGTCCTCATTCCAGAGGGTAAGCGACATGACGCTTGGATGCTTGGAGAGTCTCACCTGCTTAATGACCTTGAAAGATTTGCATTTTCCACTGGCGGACAACCTATGCGCATATATGGTGATCCAGCGTACCCTATGCGGGTTCACTTGCAGTCACCTTATAAAGGGAACAGGCTTATGCCTGCCATGGAGGCCTTTAATGAATCAATGAGCAAAGTAAGAACATCAGTGGAGTGGGTTTTTGGTGACACTGTAAGGTCATTTAAATTCATGGATTTTAAAAACAACTTGAAAATAGGGTTGAGCCAAATTGGTAAGATGTATCTTGTTTGGGCCTTAATCCAAAACGCTATCACATGCATGTATGGAAATCAAACATCTAATTATTTTGATCTGAATTCACCAACAGTGCATGAATATTTTAACTAATTTTTATCTTTCTTTGTTTGTACCTAATATATTTACTACAGAAGTTTTCAAATGGCTGTAGCTTTCTATGGCACCTAGAACCATGAAATTCTTTGCTAATGGACAATAAAATTACACTAAAAAAATATGGCCAAGAGTTATTAATGACAGAGATAAAATGAAGAAGATACAGTAGAATAAGAATTATACTTCAAAGAGCTTAAAAACAGAAGGTTTTGGTGAAAAGACAAGAGAAAATAGGAACATGCCAAGGAGTTTGTACCTTTCAACAATGGTCACAAAATACTCAATAAAACTGTTCTATCAATACTTATCCTATATTGTAGTTTGTGAACTTTGGTTTGTCAGTGTTTACTGGTAGGTAGAAAATCATTTTCATGCTGAATTTGCAACAAAATCGTAAAAATGCACTTGACAACGTCCCCTACTAAGTCACATATTTTTTAATTTACAAAAGATTACTTTTTTTCAGTTTTATCCAACTGATTCGGTAAATACTAAAACAAATATCCCCCTCAGGATCGATGAACAGCGCTAGATATATACCTCGACGCTTCGGGTCTGGGTATATCCACCACTATTCACCTCCCCTTCGGGGGATAGTTGTATAATATTACAAGTCTGTACAATTTTGCATGTGGCATTACAGACTGATTGACCACAGCATTACAGTTAGGTTGTAGTGTTGCAGACAGCTTGACCTTGATGTGAAGTGAGAACATCACAATACTGCTGCATCTCTAAAGCCAGATTTTGTCATCGACATAATACTTAATAAAGGCAAAACAGAAGGTTCCCAAATCAAGATTTTTCATCTCAATATATCATCTTAAATGTAATAAATAAATATTTAATGTAGGAATTCCAAATGACAACAAAAGTCTGGCACAAAAGTACGAAAATGATTATAAAAGCCCTCTTTATCAACCAATCAATCAACAGGAAAGAACCAACAGAGTCCTTTTAGCTCTTTGACGCAAATTTCTCTAGCAAAGTTATCATTATTTGGTTCTGTTGAGAAAGCATCATTTGAAGCTGTTGTTGTTGTTGCTGCTGTTGCTGCTATTGCTGTTGCATAAGCAGCAGCAACCCTTCATGATGCTTTTTCGTTCTTCCTCTTGTTTTCTTTGTTGTAGCTCAAACTCTCTCTCCTTAATTGATGCCTCTCTTTCACTTTTTTCGCGTAGATACTGTACTGTTTCCGAGCCAGATCGCCTCCTTTTTGGTTCTACTTCAGACCCATCATTCTTTCTTCTTTTCGTTTCAGACAGTTTTTCCATTGCCTTATTCCTTGCCTCCTCCCCCTTTGCCTTGTCTAGTTCCTGCTTCTTTCTATCTGCATCCCCTATTTTAAAATAAGTTATTTGTGGAATTATTTTTAAAGAAAAGAAACAATAATGATAACAATTTTACTTGCAAATTATGGGTTAAGTCAAGATGGCCTGACAAATACTGAATATGTGCTTTAGCTTTAAAAAAAAGAAGGTTGGGTTGAGTTTGGTGGTTGTGATGGTGATTGTGATGAGAGTGAACACAATAATGACTGATATAATGAGAACGAAGAAATCCATACCAGTGGGAGCCAGTAAAGATAAAGTTGATCATGGTGATGCAGATAGCAGGACTCAGGAGGACTTGTTACTATACACAAGTACTGCATGCAACTAATGGTTCTAACTTAATTCACTTTGTCTCTTGTAATGTTACAAATCCTCAAGATTCAAAAGATTTGCCACCCCCCTTCTTAATGCCTACAGCACTTTTTTTAACATACCTCCCATTTTCATTACAAAAGATCCCCTTAAATTTGCCTTTCCTCCCCTGTGGTGTACATCATGAAACTAAGTCTACGTCATCACAGAAGATTCGTCTTAATTATGGAAGAATATATATTTTTCAGAGTAAACCTCCTTGGTTTCAAGTGATTTTACCTTTACTTTCTCGTCGCTGTTCGTAACATTTCTCCTTTTCCACAACGTCCTCTAATAGTTTGTCAAGCTCTGAAATTTCAGGACTAGTACCACTTTCTCTTCTCTCTGTGGCCATTCTTCTTTTGTGTTTGGTGATAATCAACAACAGTCTGTCTTGGACAGATCTTTTAGTGAGTGTTACCTTGAACTTTGGACGGCTCAGGGACACCAGCTCATCAGCTATCTTCTGCCAAATTGCGGCTCGCTGAACGGTTTTCTTTCGGGCCAGGAAGGGATTCTGAACCAGCACCTCCTTGCATAAAGCCACATCGTGGCTTTCAGTCCATTCCATAGGGGAATCTCTTTTTTGCAAACAAAAGCAAGGCAAATTAATTACTTTGAGCTGGAGCTCCATTCAAACAAACAGGATACACATGTACAAGTTAACCATTGAAATGTTTGACCACATATTTGCATGCACAATAATCACAGCTGGACAAAAAAAGATGTTTGTAACTTCTTTGAACTATGAAAGCAAAAAGCAGTGGTCGGCAAAGAAGTGTATTTTTGCCGAGTGAACGATGTAAACAACTCGCACTTGAGTCCGAAAGAAGTTGTTGTTAGGAACTACATGTTTTGCTCCTCAAAAATATACTCTTTTGGAGTAAAAAACAATGTAGAAAATGTAAACATGCAAGATAAGAATCCTCTCCGGTTCAGAAAAGAAAATTAAGGACACACCAATTACTTACATAGCATGTTCTTCTTTTCCTGAGTCCATGGCGTCGGTGACAACCAGCACGGACGGCAAGCGCCAGGTTTTCAGATCGGTGACGACAAGTCACGGACGGCAAGACATGCGCAGTAAGTACGAAACGCAACTTTGGACTTCCGGTTGACGTTCGTGACTCCAAAACGCCTGGTGCTTAAGCTCCCTAATATAGCTACTACTCACCTGTGCCTCTAAATCCTTTGCTTGCCTTGTAGTCCTTGTAGAGGGGACAACTTGTGCAAGTATGGCTTTCCGTTGTTTAATACTGGTATACTTAGCTTTCTTTTGCTGTCTTTCTTTTTCTACTGGTTTTTTTTTTGTGTGTGAATGTTTTGTGTAGCTGTGTGTGGTGTGCGGTACCTGACCCTTTAATATAATCATTTATAAATAACCTAAGTGAGGCTGCCCTATCTTTTTAGCCCTCAATGGTTATTATGGGGAGCCTGTACTCTCTCTATATATTTATCTAATTTTTTTGTATCATGTAAATCAATGTAGGGCACAGCTGGGTACAAATAAAGTTGTTGTTGTTGAATTGTTGTTGTTGCTGCTGCAAGCATTCGACATTGACAGACATTACACACATGGATGATTCTCTATTTTTTGATATTCCCGCCAATATTTGAAAAAGTTGTTAAATGGGGCAGCGGTTCATTTGAGTTTCTTCATGAATGCCATTCGATCCGGGGCCATTGAAGGGATGTTACTCAGTAACATCCGCTGAAAGGACCTTCTTGATGCGCCAAGAGGCTCGATCGAGGCGAAACATTAAAACATCCTTTCCAAACAGATCCAGTGGCATCTTCTTGGTTTAATCAATCGAGGGATGAACGAAGAAGCAAGACAAGACCTCGAAACAAACATCAGATCATCAGACAAATCGGAGTGGACGATCGAAGCGAAGCTTGCATGAGTCACAGGGGGAACCACGAGGCGAGCGTGACGTCATAAGTTTACGAAATCCGACCGAAGACAAGAGGGCCTTTCGACGGATGTTACAGTCAAACCAGGTCAAGCGTTCCCGTCGCTAACAAACTAATGAATTCATTAATGGAAAAATGATTTCGTTTGTTGATTCAATAATCCATTCATAAAATGAATAATCCAACAGTCAAATTGGACCTCGATTCAATAATCAAATGTTGATTTGGTTTATGAACAAAATCTACCTGTTCTTTATTCTTGTCTGTTGTGTTCAATCGTATTTGCTTCCTTTTTCCTGCCGTTTACGATTGCGTTTTTCATTGCCTTTAATCAAAATAACAGCTAGAATAGACAGACCGCAAACGCAAAGAAACTATGAGAAACTGACAAAGGCCGAGGATCGAAATCCACCAATCACCGCACATACACTGACCTTAGTTTGACCGTTGTGTTTTCTAAGAGGTCAGGCCTTGGTCTGTTGCACTGATTACTGGCAGCAAACTGGCGTACATGTAACAGTTTGTTTGGGTTTGAACTTCAGAACTCGCCAGCACTCGACTCTCAGAAAAAAAAGAGGAAAAAACAAAATTCTGAGGTCAACTTGTCGAAAGTGTAGTTTTTCAAAAAACAGTAATCGAATCAACATTCGATTATGGAATCGAGGCTAAATATGAATATTGGATTGTTCATTTTATGAATGGATTATTGAATCAACAAACGAAATCATTTTTCCGTGAATGAATTCATTAGTTCGTTAGCGACGGGAACGCTTGACCTGGTTTGACTGTAACGAGTGCTGACCGTAAAACCATCCGTCTCTTCGGTTAGACCCAGTTCCCCATTTCCCATGGTAACGAAACTCGCCATGTACAATGTTGATGATGCTGGGACCGAATTTAGCGCCAAAAACAGCCAAAAAAATCATTTGATGGGCATTTTTGCCCCGATTTCGACTTTTCGGCAAATGGGAGACCAGAATTTTAATTCAGTTAGATAATTAGCTGTTGACAGCTTTGGATTTCGGATGCCTCCTTCTTATGTAGACCATTACTTAAAAGCAAGAAATGCCTCAGCGTCAAAACAGATACTGGAATGAAAGTCAAAGAAAGATAGCCGTTCGGGATTAACCCTGCTATGCTACAATTTACAACACAGACGTGAGCATTGAAATGCAACGGCACACTTGGACGCGAAATACGTTAATATACGGGTAGTACATACATAAAATCTTCCTACCTTATCCGATCCTAACAGATACCTGTGCAGTTTCTAAACGCCTTCCAAATGACCATAGATCGAGGAGGTTTCCCGTCCCAGTGAGCACATAACAAAAGAGAAATTGGTTCCAACGGAAATATTCCAGAGCGCGCAAACCTTGGACAATATTGCAAACAAGCATACCGAATGCAATCAGTTCTGAGTTCACTCCGCTAAAAGACCAGAGTGTATTATTTATTGGAGAGAGTTTTTGTATTCAATCGTCTCAATATTTGATGGCATTGGCAGACTTAAATTGCAAATTAATTACAAGCTTTCATTTCTAAAATAATTAATTTTAATAAAAATTAATTATTAATCCGCAAGTTTTAATAGCCATAGGCACCCTTTGATTTTTTTCAATATTTTAGCTATCTACATAGTGTAGACAGAGCCTTAGGGTGGATTTGTTTGCAGCCAGAATACGCGTAGAACCCTCGCATTATCCCGTAGGAATTTTTAATTCCTCTCAAGGTTAAAAACAATAAAACTGAATTTCAGGAGGTCAGTGCAACGGCACGCTGCAAATGAATCTACCCTTAATTCGAGCTGTTATTTGGCTTGCATATCTAAGCTAAATGGCAAATGTACTCCGTGACCGGATGCGTTCTGGATCAACTTCCCAAGTGCGTCTGGTGCGTGGCCTGGATGCTGACTTACGTAGGCGTAGAGTGGGCTTAGAGTAGGCGTTTATACCTCCACAACGGATAGTTTACTGATCTCCATGAATGACGTTTATATTTTTCACGAGATCCAAGTTCCTTTCTAGGTCGAAAAAGAAAGGTAGTCTGTAACTTTCGCGTGCCGCGGGTGAGTACTGTGGCTCTGCAGCGATCAAGAGGCGAAAGTGCAGTCAATTGAAATCAGTTGTGTGGGCAATAAGCTGAAATGGACCAGTGGTCACATAACTGAAGGAATGTTCTAGAACTCGTGCTGTATCATAAACGGTCCGTTCGAATCCGTATGGATCGAGCCCAGGACATACTTGAAAAAAACATAAGCACACAAGCTAAAAAACACTTGGCAAATTCATGGCTACGGCACTCCCTAATTTGGCCTAGATGGATATGTGCCTCTGAACAGGGTGTATTTTTAAACTGGAAGTCTAAAAATGAGAGTGTGAAGGCTGTAGATCAGCGGTCTACATTTGTGGCACCAACGAAACGAATCAGGGTCATAAAATAAGGTTTCTTAACAGGGTAATCTATTAAGACTTTGAAGTTAACTTATTAAACATTGCGAACCTTTTTTGATTGACAACTTAACAATATTAACTTTACGTCGTAAAATTATATTTGATTGACAACTTAAGAAGCAGATAAATTTTACGTCGTAAAAGTTACGACGTAAAACCTATTTGATTGACAACTTTAACTATATTAACTTTACGTCGTAAAATTATATTTGATTGACTACTTAAGAAGCAGATAAATTTTACGTCGTAAAAGTTACGACGTAAAACCTATTTGATTGACAACTTGACGAATGGATTTATTACAACGTACCTTGCTTTTACGCCGTAAATATCCACGACGTATCGTGTAGCTAAAATTTATTTTACGTCGTAACGCGAACCTCCTCGTTTACGTCGTAATTTTTACGTCGTAACGTGTCATGCTAAATATAATCACGTCGTGATATATTTGAAGACTTTTAATAAGGACGGGACGACCTTCAAAGTACACTGAAGGATAATAGATTTCTCGCCGTAAAATAGACGTTGGTATATTTTACGACGTAACGATGCGAGTACAAGGTTTACGTCGTAAATTTTACGACGTGATACGTGACTGGGGAATTTGACCCCCTGGACGTGAAAAAGGTGTCAGAAAGTCAAAAATGTGCTCAAAGTGTTTTGAATAGTAATGAACGTCATAAATATGACCCCCTGGACGTGAAAAAGGCGTCAGAAAGTTAAAGATGTGCTCAAAGTGTTTTGAGCAGTAATGAACGCCATAAATAAAAAGCTAAAATTGCTGCACAATGAATACAGTTTGCAAAGGACAGAAAAGAGTTGTAATGTTATGTAGTGATTAAAAGTGGAATAAACAATGCACGTTTACATTTGCTTGGGCCCTTTTATTCCAGACTATCAATATTCTTGTCTTCACTTACAAAGTCTTTACGCCTTTTTACGCGGGATCTTGTGCGCAAGCAAAATATAATTTTGAACATATCAATGACAGATGTTCACGACTTTGTAGAAAATTCCCTGACCTTGATTTTTTTTGTTTGCTTTACCTTGACATGTCCCTACCTGACACTCTGTATATGTTGCTTTAAGCAATGAATGTTAGATTGTTAATATTATACATTTTGGTACAATATTTTCCCAATTAATAATAAAATTCTTGACATTATCATTGGCCGCTTTCAAACTACAGACGAGCAGATGATTCGGATAAATGGCGTCAGACACTATAATTTGTCTTGATGTGCCGTAAAAGCGATGTTAAATCTTTCTTTTATCTTCCTCGAGCAGTTGCTGTATTTTCAACCTCCTACGTGACGGGCAGTTAATTGGTTTATTAACTATGAAAAATAACAAATGGAAATGCGTCTGCGGTTCGCAGGCTAAGCTTGACCCTTATTTCCTTTTCCGGAGCAAAAGACTTCCTAATTGTTTTCTCTTTGTTTCGTGTTTCCACGCCTGTGAGCCTGTATTGTTTGTGAAACTTCTGATTCATCAAACTGAAAAACAATATACTATTTTACGAAACTGAACTGCCTATAAAACCTGCTCCCGTTAATCAATCCAGCACAACATTGCCTGACACCCGCGCTTACACGGCACCTCGTCATATCCCTTGACTCTTTCCCGTTCCAACTGGGAGAAAGTATTCAGGTAGGACTAGTTGTCTTGCTTACCTTTTTACGTTTTAACAAAGTAAGTAGGATTTAGTTTTTTTTTTTTTTTCCCAATATATTTATTGATAATCACATTAAATAATTACAGTTACAATACTACAGAAAAAAACAAAAACAAAACAAAACACTTTAACAATAGACATTAACAGAGTAAAGCAAGATTAATTATTAAATTATTAAATTAATACAGGGCTAAAAGAGATTACAAAAAGTACAACAGGGCAATGAAATAATACGAAGTTAATGCAGTTAACTTAAATAAGGCGTCAGTATCCACTTTCTTTTAAAGAATTCTTTGTTGCTGATTTTTTCTTCTGTTTCATATTTAGCGATGATCTTGGCCCTAAATCCATAAATGTTTGGAAAGATTTGTTTGCTCCTACAGTCCCACAAATAGAGTTTTCCAATAATTATAAAATAGTTCAGCAGTTGAAGTAAAGGGCAAGTATTTTCCGTCAAAATTCCAAACAGCACATTTTCCAAGCAGAGACGAATTCGTTGATTCGAAATAAGGCACCAATAAAGTTCAAATTCAATCCAAAACTGTTTAGAGCGCGAGCAGTGATAGAACAAATGAGTTAATGATTCGGGTTGATTGTCACAGAAAGAGCATAAATCATTTGCTCTAAAACCTGTTTTATACAACTTTGTATTTGTGTAAAGAATTGAGTTAATTACCTTGTACTGGAAAGCTTTAACATACGATTCGACAACGATAGAGTGAGGCAGCTTAAATATTTGCCTCAGATCGTCGCTGTTAAAATGAAAGTTACTCTGTAATTTTTTAATAATATTGGGCGGTTTAGCTTTTTCTCTGATGAATAGGTTGTAGTAATCCTTTGATTTCCCTTTCGTAACATCAAAAGTATTGTCACCCACCACAAATGTTGGAGAGTTTACGGAAGGATACCTGTCATTCAAATGCAGAGTTCAGTGATGTACAATACACCGCGTAGTTGAACCACAGTTAATAAGGGTTGAACTAATTCATACAACTGAGTCTCTCAAATTGTGTAGCATTTTTTCGCATGTCGCGCAGTATGCCTCCTTTTTTCGTCATGTTATTAAGCAAGGATCTAGGATAATCAGGCGGAATTTTGCACGCACTCTAGAACTATACTAGTAGTTTCCAGTGGAAAGTGAAGTGCTGCGAGTAAAGCATTACCCGTCTCACACGAATAATCCGTCGCTACGTAGCGTATCAAATCATTTTCAGTCTTTGGTTCCGTCGTGTATATAACGTATTACTACTAAGGGTAAACAAACCTCGTCACTTTCCAGAAAAACTCTTAATAACTAAAGTATTTTATTAATTAAAAAAAATACAAGAAAGCCTGGCTAAATACACATTTAGCCCAAACAACGACGAGGTCTAGGAATTGCTTGAAATATTCTGTGAAACACATCGCTTCAATTCACGGGAATTTATTTCACTTGCATTCATACTCTTCGCTTGCAAAAATGTGGCTTTCTACACGAAACAGGATTTCTGCCGGGCTTAAAGTTTTCCACATCACACATTATTTGTGTTCTGAGTGTTCTTTTGTTTACTTTTTGAATCAATTCACTGCGAACGAAAGAGCCCCGATTTCGAAGGCCGTTCTTGAAATCGAGGCAAATGCGTTGATATACATCCATCCATCCATCCATCCATCCATCCATACATACATACGTACCGTATTTATTTGAGTAAGCGCCTAACCTACGGAACTCTACGGTTGAATAGGCTCACTTTTTTGTTTGTATTTAATTGATAGATTTTAGCAGTTGTTAAGATGTGAAGTCGTGTTGCACTTTATAAATGCTTGAGATATCAAGTATTTACTACTAGAAGCAACTTCAACTACCTGTCTGGGATTTCCACGTAATTTTTACCTGCGTACGTTCGTAAAATTCACGTTCGCAAATAGAATAGAAGCAATGTATGAAAGGTCGCAGTTAAGCGTAAAAGTAGGACCTTGCTCAACTTCACGTTTAATATCAACACTTTATAGAGCGTTTTCACTCACGTGGCTAGCATCTATGCAAGTTTATTGAAACAAAAGAAAGCGTTTGATTAAGAAAAGAGTTCAACTCCCCAGGATTGGTTTGGAACACCAGCATGGCCGCCGTGACGTCATGTGATTGGACATAGCGCAAAAACCGCAAGACATGCGCACTAGAGCTCTCGCCTCTGTTTCTTGTATTCCCGCCTTTCGATTTTCAAAATGTCGGAGGACTAATCAGAATCTAACACGTCACTGCGGACCCTGCCAAGCCGCTGTCCTCGCTCTGAGAATTTTTCAACATCGTTAAACGGAATCTGTCAGCATTCAGCCATGTCTTGGCGACGCTAGCGAAAAGATCGGACTTAAACAGGTCCTCTAAAGCAGCGGTGTTTGTGACCAGCTTCGGAGCCTATTTTGAAGCTTGTTGTTTCGAAGAAGGGCAGGTTTTTTACGTTTCTTAAGGTGGTCGCTTACTCTTTAAGGTCAGGAAAGAGAAATGTTGGAGGTAAATAGTTAATGCGAAACATATCAAATATGACTTGTTTTTCGTTTCTATGAAAATTTTTTAGAGCTCTTTAAAAGTGGACTATTGTTTCATGACTTTTGAATGTCAAGCAAGGCTCGTTCAAGGCGAAGTTGGAAGAACTACAAGTATATTTACGTCATTTACCGCGTTGCTTCGCAATTTTTGTTTCTACTGACTGTGAAAGGAATTCGATTTGCAACTGGTTTTCACGAAAATTGAAATCTAGAACTTTGTAATCTCACCTATAAACATGCTGTAAAAGTGGTTATCTGCAGATTTTTTTTTTTTTAAGTAGTAAAGTTCGGGTGATGTACATTGTGTTTTTTGAGGCGCTAAATATAAATACACCTTGGTGACACTGAATCGTGATTGCTCACGTTGTTTTCTCAGCGAAATCACGGCTACAGTGCAGCTGGAAAAGTCATTCTTCTTCTATTTTCAAACAGCAGCAAAGGCATTTTTTTATGACATGTTTTATGTTTAAAAGGGGCCACGAGAACTAAGGAGCCGGTCAAGATTTAGGGAGTATGGGGGGTGGGGGCTAGGGGAAATTTTTCAAGGTTCTACAAAATGCCATGTAAATCTGTATTTCTGTTACAAATAAAGTACATCGAAAAATTTAAATTATTATGACAACTTAAAATTAGGGGGGGGAGGTAAAATTATATTACTATGCAATGAAAGGAAGCAGAGCGGGGGAGGGGGGGAATACTCCCAAAACAATTTTTAAAAAAAGTTGAAAGAAATCAAAGACCAAAATAAAAAAGTCCACAAGAAACTTGAAGGTGGGTGCTTGTGGTTGAACATTTATTATTATGATCCAGACTATCTTTTAAAACACATTTCATCATCCACCCTCCTCCCTTCCTCCAAATAAAAGTTCATTTTCTTAACCTAAGTTTCATGGAACACTAAGCCACTGAGGTGGAACAGGAAGTTATTAATCCATATAGTAACCTGTTCCATTTCACTGGCCACAATAATGATCTGCTGTTTCTCAAACAATGGAAAGGTGCAGTGATCAGCCCTCTCATAATATGTTGCATGCTCAGTCATTATTTTTAACCCATTTACTCCTCAGAATTTTGCAGAAAAATTTTTTTTGAAGCTAATCAAGCTGTTTTCTGGTCACTGCCTGGCTACAATAAGCCAAAACGCTGTTTGTGAGTTGAGCACTTCACAGAGCCTTCTGTTCCAGATGCAACGTATCTGCTTCCAACATTTGATCATGCTCAGATAGAAAATTTCAAGCTAGTTTTTAGGTTTAAGAGTGACACAGCAGTCTTGACGTTTATTTTCCGCTTCCTCTCCTCCCACTGACAGGAAATGTTTTGGGAAAGCTTCTAGGATCATAGGATTAGATAGAAGGATGTGTAAGTGAGTAGTGGAACAAGATTTCAAGGGGAATGGGTTTATAGTTAAGCAGTAAATGTTGTGATGGGTTGGTTACAGTAAGTGACATCCCAAACTTGTTGTGTTCCTATTACTTGGGGAAAGCAACCAATGATAAATTCATTAAAAACTTTAAAAAAAATACACAAGTGTGGCTACTGATTTCAGAGCCCAAAATAATAACTTCACTGGTAGATATTTTCACTTGTGAAAGTTTTATTGTATTGACCCCATTACAAACAATAACTAAACCAATGAATACGTCATGGAGTTGCACTGTTCACCATCTTTCAGAGTAGCGTACCATATGACCTGCACCCGCCCATTAGTTGACAGTAAAATTATAACTTCAGAGAGATTATGTTCCATGTGGTTACCTGCCTGAGGTTATCGCTATTATCCCAACAAAGTCATACGGCATAAGAAGCTTTTGGTGGAGAACTAAACTCAGCAAACATGCTTTACAAGAAAGTGCAATGTAAATCGTGTATAAAAGCAATGAGTTTGACTACCCTGTGTGCACTAGTGTAGGCATTTACTGCATGCTCGACCAAAATATTCTTGGACTGAAAGGACTGAGAGCCGATGTCATGTTAATAAACTTGAAGCTTGTATTTGTAACTCAGGTAATGTATGCTAATAAAGTTGAAACGAAAGAAAAAATAAAAATTATCTGAGATAAAAAATTAACTGCAATATATACTGTATTTATTCGATTAACCGCCCTAGGTGCTTATTAAATTTTTGGACCTTGAGAGTGGGCGCTAATTTGAGGTGGGCGCTTATCGGAGGCTGGGCGCTTATTAAATTTTCAACATTTTCAGCAAGTGTAGTATGTTTATTTTGCAACAAAACAATAAATGGCAACCAAACACGAAGATGTAACAAAGCAAGGCTCCTGTAAAATACTTTGAAGAAAACCCTGTCTTTGGGGAAGTCTCTTATTAGTACTTATTCAATTTTTTGGGGGTGGGGTGGGTGTAGTCACTTATTTGAGTTTGAGTGGGAGGGAGGTGGGGTGGGTTGGGCGCTTACTTGAGGCTGGGCGCTTATTAACTTTTTCTGCCTTTAGGATGGGCGCTTATTCGAGGTGGGCGCTAATTCGAGGTTGGGCGCTTATTCGAATAAACTGGTATGTCAAATATAGCTTCAGGCAGAAGGTATTGAAACTCTTTCCAGGAAAGAAATTTTTGCTCAAAATCTTAAATTTTTCTTTGTAACACCATTAATATTTAACTCATTGACTGGCGAACAGTTTATGTTATATCTGTTTGACACAAAGGAGCACATTTAGTTACTGTAGCATACTTTGAGAACCAAACTTAAACGCAATGGTTATTATTATATGATAAGTAAGTATTATACACATTTCTGGGTGATGTTTGGCAGAAAGACTGTCCAGTGCAAAAACAAACACCTGATAGCAGGTTATCATCATGACAAGCAATTATCTCAGTGCAAAAGGAGACAATATTCAGCACTCTTGTACATCTCAATAATACAAGTCATTGATCCATCATTACACAAAAGAAGAAAAGTATTAATTTTATCCAGAAACTCATAAGGGGTTGAAACGTGTAACTCGCGTCCAATGCTCGTGAATATTCATTTTGACCATATTTGGAAACCTTAGTGACGGATATCCATTTTCAACAAAATGGCTGCTGCGCGATCACCATGCAGATGTCTTAAGACAAGAGTTCTGCATTTCACGGTTAAAAATATACCGTTAAAAGACAAAAAGTGGAAAGAGAAAGTTCAAAAGAATGTTCAGCTTTCTTTTTGTGGAGAAAGGGAAGCTTTTCATCAAGAAATCGTCCTTCGAGGAATTCAACCTTGTTTTCTTCACGGCGGAGCCCATGGTCTGTTTTGAAATGCAACCAAGTCAGCGATCGACAGCGAAGTTTTTGCTGAATTTTCAGGTACATTTTGTACTCTATGGCCAAGAAAATTACGTTTTTGAAAGGAAATTTATGTATTTTTAAATGTTTCATAGACGTTTTATAAATTTTTCTCTTCGGCGCTAAAGAAAAATTACAAAATGTGCCCTGATTTGAGATGGATTTTGTGTTGAATTTTGCCATGTGCTTAGCCGATTTCACTTGCGTGAACGGATCCACGATCCAGATAGTGTTTTCCGAATTGCTTTAGAGGATTAACTTTTCGTTGAATAAAAATTTTCAAGAAACGGCTTTTCTCTGTCTATTGTTTTGAGTTTGTTCATTTATAAAATTAGCTCAAAACACGATCGTGACTACAACATCTAATGCTTCCCACATTCATTACAAGCATCACTTTTTGCGAAGATGTCAGGTTCAGGTTTTGGACACTTTTCGATGCGCAGCTAATGAATTTTATTCGAAAATATTTTTTACTGTTTATTCTAGACTTTTAACATAAGAATGAATTTTAAAAGCCTATTTGCAGTTTAAGTTTACTGTGCAGAGGGTCAACGAGGCATCGCTTTTTGAAGTGACAACTTCAAGAAGTTGCGAGGCCTTCAATGGGTTTCATAATGTTACGTTTGGCCCGGGTGGTAAGGTAATAATATCCTGCTCAGTGTATCAGTAATATTCCTGGTTTCAACTTTTGAAAGCTTTCTCGGCTTTCGGGAGTTTTTCCCCCGT
>CALNXK010000077.1:382500-517500 GCA_942486035.1 Porites lobata | reverse complement strand
CGAACCCGGGACCGCCGGATTGCGAGTCCGACGCGCTGACCACTCGGCCACGCTGCCTCCCTTAAAGCCGATCTTTGAACAATAAGATATCCACTTAAGCTCTAATTTCGTAAAATATTTATACTGTATTTACCGCCAGTAAAATCAGATTATTTCTTATTTTGCTGAATTATATTTGTAGTTCTTTCCAGAGCCACCTTAAACGATTATATCCTGCTGCTACTTACCGGTACTTACCATCAAAAGTCATAGTCCTGACAAAACCTTTCCACGACCTGATCGAGCAGTCAGCATCTCTCATGACTTTCATCTAGTCCAGTGTCAGCCTTGATGGTGTCGATGTATGTAGTTCTTGGTCTACTACCTCAATATGAGTGACCATGTTGGGGTTTTTTAATAGCGTTTTAAACAGGTTAATACACCTTTAAAAGCAGTCGAAAAATACATTAAAAATACACACTTTTACACACTTTTGGACACAAAATCACGTTTTCCCAATTTGGCAGTACTGTGGCTTAAAGCATTGCCGTAAAGCGCGATCTACCAATTAAAAGCAACCCTCTAAAACTTCCATCACTCCATAATGCCTCGAGATAGAGGCGTTTTAAAAATGTAGCAGAGGCAAAATTTTGCCTTATGAAGCGTTGGCCATTTGAAGACCATAAGGCGTTCTTCGTATACGTAGGACATGGCACGCCCAAAGTTTCCAGTGGCACATTTGGATGCTCTACTTTGCACTTTCTCCAAAATGTTTAAGTCCTTTAGTCCTTTTCAAGCTGTAGCTGGCTGGTTGTGGTCACTCTTGACGGCGTCCTGATAAGATTTCCTAAGTTGTGTATCTGCTCAAGATCACATAGGACCTTGCCTTCTTTTCCCTATTTATTAAACCTGTCCCTGTTTAAGTCGCCAGTGATCACGACAAATTTTCCCTTTAAGGATGCTCAAAAAGTAATTCTCCAGTACCGTTATTTTTACGGAGGTCGATATAGCCCCAAAACGACTTTATCTTTCGAACTTTGATTCCAAACATAATGCCTTAAAGATGGTAGATTTTCGGGGCCTATAGCCACTGAACTTAAACTGTTCGCTTGGTTAAAAAGAATCACTTGTATGCGACATTAAAACCAAGACGGATAGTTCTTTGGCCCGAGAAAACAGCCAACATTGCGACGCTTCCACTGGTTTCCTTGCGAAATGGTGTCTGAGGAAAGAGTGCAGAAATTCCATTGCATACTGGTGACACGTCACTAACCAGATCTGGGTAAAGCTTCTGATTGGTCGTTCCGCGTGGGAAATTTGCTTTAACCAATCAGCGGCACTACACAGATTAGGGTAGTGGACGCGTCATCAGTATGGATTTTCCGCGCCCGTTTGTCAGAAGGATTTTGGGAGCAAACCATGAGGTGGCGTCCCCAAAAGTCGCGGGCTGTTTTCTCAGGCTAATAAACTTTTAAATTTTTTGTAGGTACATAATGGTGAAGATTCACAATTGCCTGGTGGAAATCACCAACAAGACAAATTTTCCTATGTTGTATGTGTCAGACTGGTACGATAGCGGACGAGTCGCTGATGGTTACAGCTGGCCGAAAACAATTAACGCAGGCGACCATCAAAAGGTCCTCAACTATGAAAGAGACTGGGCATGGGCAGGATGTTCAGGGTACGTTACCTATAGGATGAATGACACCGACGTCACCATTGCTTTCTCCAATCCAGATATAGGAAGAAACAAGCTTGGAGTGGGCACCGATGGAAAGAAGGTGTGGGATGATATGGGCAACCATGATTACAACGAGTTTTCCGAAGAAATAACTTGCCCTGACAAGGTGATTATATCATGCAGCTGCAAGTGCACCGGCGGAGACACTAACAGTTGTAGTGTCTACCTGGTACAAAAATGAATTAAGAAGATACAACAGAATGCGAGCGGTCTATTGAAGAATGCGAGAGTGGAACCCCTCAACAAAGAATTTGCAATCATTTTAAACTTGCTGTTATATGATTTTATAGATAGATTTTATAAGGTACAATCTTTTCACTAAATATAGTTTCGATGCTTTTTCATCATTTTTATCAACTTAATGAAGATTAGCTGTAGATGTGGATCCCATAATAGACCTTGTCACGGTTTTCGACGCCATCTTGACGAGTAGGCAAACGCGTGAAAAATTACAGTGTTTGTATGAGAATCTAGTGTCGAATAATTTCCGTAGAACGGCTGTTCTGACAAAAATATGATTTGTAAACTAGAGCTTCTCTCCTAAGAATTCTTCTGAAAAAAATTGAGTCCGTTACATGCTCTAGAAGACCTAGAACCACTTCTTTAAATTTTCTATACATTTGTCTGTAAGAAAGTCCCGGGAAAATTACAGACAAATATATGGAAAATCTAAAGCAAGCTTCTGGAGACATCTAGGAACAGGTACGCCCCATCAATTTTTTTTAGGACAATCCTTTGCTTTGTAGCTTTAGTTTACAATTGATATTTTTTTCAGAACAGCCGTTTTACGGAAATTATTCCACATTAGATTCTCATACAAACACTGCAATTTCTCACACGTTTGCCTACTCGTCAAGATGGTGTCGAAAACCGTGACAAGGTCTATTAATTTTTTCACTATTTTTTTTCCATTGCTCATTAGTTTTCAGTTTTATTCTCTTTGATCAGTTTGCAGTACTGTAATTTGTTAAAGTGATGCTGTTGTGGTACGTGCGCAAACTTTTAAGCAATAAAAATTAAACTGTGCATTCAGCTACCTTGAAATTTCATGATAATGCCTCACATTTTCCGAAGAACTAAAAATACTGAGAAAGCCTGAGGGTTGTTCAATACACACAAATAGACTCCATTGGTGTGAGTGGAGTAATTTGCTTTGGCAGGAAAGAGATATTAGAGAGCTTTTATAGATTCGAGGACGAGGGGTACTACACGGAGGACATTTAATTTTACGTTTTCTCGCATGTTCTCTAAAAATAGACATCCCCGAAAGCATTGTACTCAGTTTTTTTTTTTCACCACAAAAGTTAGCACGCTTATTTCCGTTGAAGCGTTAAAGCCCTCTCATCGGTCACTAAATGATAACATTCTAACGTTTCATAACTTGTTTTCACCTCTACGACATTCTCGCTAAAACTCGTAGTAAAATGACGATGGCTAAATTGGCTATCACATTTTCCCACCAAAGTGACGTTAGTTCACGTGCGCACTCTACTAAGAAAGAAAAATATCGTTCTCGTAGTCGTTCTGTCTTAGAGTCTAAAGCTCTCTACTAACTGCCTGTAATCGTATGACTATGTTATCTTGTTTTGAAATACGGTTACCGTAATAGCGACATGTCGTCGCCTAAATGTTTTGATCGTGTTACTTTTTGTGCTTGAGGTACGATTGCCAAAAGATCATCTTGTGATAACTGAACATTGGAGCCCCTATAAACAACAGTTTTTCAACTGCGACGATCGTTGGTTTCAATTACGTACAGTGTGGGGGAGGGGTGGGAGGAGGGGAAGGGGGAAGGGGGAAGGTTGGAAGGTTCGGGTATCTCTGAACCGGTCCGTTTAAATGGATCGAACGTTTATGAGAATGCTGCAGATGAGAGATTTCGTTTAGCAAATAGTTTATAAAATAATGAAACGATATTTTCGAATACTTAAGAATGCAGTGTGTTTTCGAGAAAAGTTCTGCACTTAGCAAGTTGGGAATAGCCCGATTTCCTATTCATCACTTAAGATCAGTTCAAGCGACTGTATGTCGTTATGGGATCGTAGGTTGCATTGTTTTATCTAGGATGTACAAGGCTGAAGCCGATTTTACGTCTAGAAAATCTACATTTATTTGTTTGGATAAAGCGCTTTAGTATATACTAAAACAGTGGATAGTGTTTTTCGCGCGCTGTGATTGGCTACTCAATCAGTGAATATCCTGCACTATTCACTGATTCACCTCCAGTTCCTCCGAGCGAGCGACGCCGAACTCACGTAGGTTGCGAGCAAAATGCCTTCCCGGCTTGCTGCCGTTATAAACTAAGAAATTTCACAACCAATCAAGCAAGCTATTTCCGAAATACATGAAGAAGGTGACGAAGTTCGGTTTGGAAGTTTTAACAGGTAAAGCTTTGTCTTTTTGACTTGAATTTATCGATGAAACCGGTGAAAAAGTTTTTTGTTCACAAATGCAAATTAATTAAGTCTTGCGTTACTTTATTTAGTTGACTTGTTCATAAATAAGCTTAAAACCAAATTCAATAATCTTTTTTACAGAATTATTTTAAATACAAAAAGAATTCACAACTCCTTTTGAAGAAACTACCCCGCAAGAGCTAAACAAACGCCTTCAAAAGTCTTATTTGTCGCTAAGAAAAAGCGACGACCGCGGCCGTTCGGTAATAGGGAGCTTAAGAGCGACTCCGCGTAAATATCAACTAGACGTGGAAATAGTCAAAAAATGACCCGGCCTCAAACTCAGCCAGAATAAAGCCCTATGGGCCCTAGTTACAAAATCATTGGTTTAAGTACGATCGAGTGAATAATATTTTTTTAACGAATTTTTTCCTCCCTCAGGCCTAAAATGAGCAAAAATCATGCAAAATTAGAGTCATATTCAGTAACTCGTACATTTTAAAATAAAGTTGGCTACTAAAATCTAATGACACTTCATATTTTTACTATCTTTCCTCTATAATTTTAACTGATTAGTTCGCGAATTAGTCAAGAAGAGATTTTTTAAGAAATTTTTAAAGTTGTTGACTCCAAATCGCTTAATCAACCGTCAAAATTTAGCACTTTTTCACGAACTAAAAAAGCGGATTGGTACATGGCTTTGAACACCAAGGCTTGTTTAGTCTGAAAGAGCATTCTTTTTTCTTCAAATTTGCGAAATAAAATTTTTGGGTAAATGAAATCACGAGCGCTGACAAAGCGAAGCAAATGTAAATGTTACACTAAAAACAGGCGAAAAATGTGACCTCTGACCGAAGCACAACCAAATGCGAATTACGGTAGGCGCCAAACCTTGAATTATTCGGTAACTTCTCGAAACAATATTGGTCCGAAATGTGTATAGATTTTATAAAATAAAGCTGAGCTAAAGTATTAAGTGTCAAAAAGTCCACAAAGCGGTAAAAAATACAACAAAAGTCACGAGTATTAGATCTGTTCCGTTTTCTGAATTTTATGCAGCGATTTATGCGATTTAACGAATTTACAATTTTTAATCCAACGATACCCACCTGAGACTGTGTTAGTTTAAGAGTCCATACAACTTCTCAGAAGATTTCTGAGAAAGACCTCCAGAAGGAAATGAATGAAGAATTGGAACTTATAACTGTAACAATTTCACTTGACGCGATTGCAAAACTGTCGAACTGCCACAGGCAAACCAGCTTTCAGTGCAGTCATGCAAAGCATGTCACGTCACGTAATTCTGCCCCGCGCATTTGGGAAGGAGGGAAGAAATTCTTCCATGCTGTGCGCTAAAACATTTATGAAATAAAACTAGCTTTGGACTGTATCTTTTGTAACTAGTTAAAGAAAAGAATAACTTTTTCCCCTGTTTTTGCTCAAGGGGCGCTGTGCACTTCTTCTACTTTATCTGCTGTTTACAATTATTGTGTTTCAAGTTCAGAACGTGCATCTATCGTTAGCAGTTGGTGTGTTCGAATAACCGAATGCTGTAGAAAGGATATCAAAGGGCACCAAAGCAGTGGCGGATCCAGGGGGATGGTACGGGGGTCCGGACCCCCCCCATCAGACCTGATACGATAGGATTGTATATCACTGTTTAACTGGCTGGATTTTTTGATGAAACGCGTGTTGCATTTTGCCACCAAACTAAATTCTAGGGATATTCAGAAATGTGATTGTCTTTGGGTACCCTCAGTAATCTGTGTATTTCCCGCGCCAACGGCAACTGGCTTTCACAGATTGAGAAACACGTAGTCGTCTCTGCCTTCTCAGTGACTAGTGGGAGGGGGTGTGGGGAAAGGTAATTTGCCCCCAAAAAGTTCAACAGTCCTTTCTGAACCAAAATTTGGACCTCCCTCCACCCCAATGAAAAATTCCTGGATTTCCTCCTGCAAAGATGTTGCTGAGTTCGGAGCCACCCAAGGCCCATGCTGGCGCGTGCAAGTAAATAAAAAAAAGACATATATGAAACATCCCGACTAAAAGCCAACAACAGGGAATGACCTCTTCGCAAGCCAATGAACTAGTGGCCACATCCGGTTCTCAAAAGAAGATTTGGATAAGTTGAAAGGACAAAATCGAAGGAACTCATCGGCGAAAAGAGAAAGAAGGCCAGTACAAACAAAATTAAGAATATACATGATATCATTTTTTCCAATATTAGTCGGTTTGCAACACAAACCTTTGTCGGGGGCTGATATTGTGGAGTCGTTACCAAAATTGAATTTAAAACCAAAGTACATAATTATAAACATAATTGGTGATTACAAAGGTAGTCGTATGAACTGATGCAAGTAAGGAACCAAAAATAACGACCTGGCCCTGGTTGATCAAACGACCGATCATTTTTCCAAGTACCGTGTGGAACGACATTTTTGCAGGAGTTTATTTTTGCGGATTGGCGATTTTTTGTGTTTTGCGGGAACTAATTTTTGCGATTAGGACAGACTGGTTTTTCTTGCTGGGAATTAATTTTTGCGATTTTGAAAGTACCCAGTACCCAGCATTGATAATATTTTCGTTTTTATTGAGTACGTGCAATAGAAATACATATTTTCAAACAATGCTAAGTGTGCGTCAGTATTTGTTTCTCAACTGAAAAGTGACCAGTTGTAATTGAACAGACACGAATTCTTGGTACTGTATTCTTGTTTAGTGAATTTAAGTTAGAGAATACAGTATTTCCTCTGTAGTAAATTTTTGCGGGAAATATTGTTGCGGTAATTTTTATTTGAGCGAACTTATTTTTGCAAAGTATATACTGACAGTCATGAAATCCTATCAATAAAATTCAGCCGTGAGTGAAATAGTGAAAATGACAAGAGGACAAAGGTGAAAAGGTAATAACAGATCAGTCCACGGGGTTTAAAATTGTCTAGCCTGACATTTTATGAAAGCGAACGGGAATGACATATTTATTTGTTCTGGAGCGATGAATTTTTTTTGAAAGCACGTTTCATTATAGCAAAAATTTGCCAAACTTTAACTGAGAGCCATTGGTAATTTCTATGGTATTTTTCTCGTTCCCTTTTTTTCTAGTTCTGTTTGGTCACATGAACCGTGATGCCAGCGTTTTAAGTTAACATAACCATCTTTAGGCTGTGGTGGACATGTCTCATATTATCTCGGTCGTGGCAGATGAAACCTTTATTACGCTTGGGTTTAAATGTTATTACGGATGGACCTTTATTACACTTGGGTCCAGTTATTGCACTTGTGCCTTCCACAAGTTCCACTGACAAGAAATCCGGATCCCTGAAGCGAATTTGGCCAAGAGGCAACCAAACATTTAGCCTCCCTTGGTGGCATTAGGGACCTTAAGATACCCTGGACGCGGCGGTAAAGGGAATGGAGAAAGCCTGGAGCCAGGACGCCGCCACCTTCGCGGGAAAAACAAATTAAGATTGAGCAGGTTGGGTGAAGCGGCTCGCCTGACGAGAGAGGATAAAGTAATGCTTTCGTGTTTTAATTCCATGACGTCTTTTAGAAAAACTCGTGAAGTCTTGCTTGGTTGATGCCTTAACGATCTTTTATTGGAAGAAAAATTTGTGCTGCCGGCTATGACTCCAGTTTCTCTCTAAAAAAAAAAACCAAATTTCTTCGAGGGAAACTTGAGGGTATGATCGGAGTTCAGGTTATCAGCTATTTGTTGCCAGACGTTTTCGCTTTCCGTTGTTCTAGATCTTGCTTTAAAACGATATGGTTCTGTTATGAGAACTTCCCGTACTAAGGCGAGACTTTGATCTTCAGACCGCTCCATCGCTGAACTGAAAGTGAACAAAATAAAATTATAAAAGTTAATAAATTAACCATGGCGTCTTGTTCAAGATCTCAATTTTCTCCGACATGTTCAAGTTTATTACAAGCCTAGATTTTTGTTTTCCAACAATTTTTACAAAATGTATTCGACTTCCCGTCTCTTAAATTTTTCAAATACTATCCTAAAGCGAGAACGTTGTCCCCTTAAAAACAAGCAGTTATAGTGTTACATTTGTGTCGAAAGACTTAGCGCTTTCATTCTCAGTTGTCGCCAAAACACTGAACCCAAAAGGCTTGATAGCATAAAAATAAGAGTCAATCTTGAGAGAACACCACACTAAAAACACTTAAATGTGTCTCTTGAAGTAAAATGGATCGACAATCCTGTACGGAAAGGAATTTCTGCACTGAAAACAAGAAAACCAACTCACCGTTTTACGAGGCGGCCAAACTTCTAGTTTTCACCGTCGCGACTTCAGGTCGACGCTGTGGCATTATGCTAATTAGTTCCAAGAATTGAACATTTCACTTCCGGTTGACGTCCTCCTCGGCCGCGTCCAGAGTATCTTAAGGTCCCTATTTACGCGGAGCCGCTCTTAAGCACCAGACGTTTCTGAGTCACGAACGTCAACCGGTAGTCCAAAGTTACGTTTCGTACTTACTGCGCATGTCTTGCCGTCCGTGACTTGTCGTCACCGACTTGAAAACCCCGCGCTTGCCGTCTGTGCTGTTTGTCACCGACGCCATGGACTCGGGAAAAGAAGAACATGCCATGTAAGTAATCGGTGTGTCCTTAATTTTCTTTTCTGCGGCGGAGAGGATTCTTATCTTTCATGTTTACATTTTCTACATTGTTTTTTTTTTACTGCAAAAGAGTATATTTTTGAGGAGCAAAACATGTAGTTCCTAACAACAACTTGTTCGGACTCAGGTGCGAGTTGTTTACATCTTTCACTCGGCAAAAATACACTTCTTTGCCGACCACTGCTTTTTTCTTTCATAGTTCAAAGAAGTTACAAACATCTTTTTTTGTCCAGCTGTGATTATTGTGCATGCAAATATGTGGTCAAACATTTCAATGGTTAACTTGTACATGTTTATCCTGTTTGTTTGAATGGAGCTCCAGCTCAAAGTAATTAATTTGCCTTGCTTTTGTTTGCAAAAAAGAGATTCCCCTATGGAGTGGACTGAAAGCCACGATGTGGCTTTATGCAAGGAGGTGCTGGTTCAGAATCCCTTCCTGGCCCGAAAGAAAACCGTTCAGCGAGCCGCAATTTGGCAGAAAATAGCTGATGAGCTGGTGTCCTTGAGCCGTCCAAAGTTCAAGGTAACACTCACTAAAAGATCTGTCCAAGACAGACTGTTGTTGATTATCACCAAACACAAAAGAAGAATGGCCACAGAGAGAAGAGAAAGTGGAACTAGTCCTGAAATTTCAGAGCTTGGCAAACTCTTGGAGGACGTTGTGGAAAAGGAGAAATGTTACGAACAGCGACGAGAAAGTGAAGGTAAAATCACTTGAAACCAAGGAGGTTTACTCCGAAAAATATGTATTCTTCCATAATTAAGACGAATCTTCTGTGATGACGTAGACTTAGTTTCTTCAGGCTGCATTCATTATGTACACCACAGAGGAGCAAAGGCAAATTTAAGGGGATCTTTTTTAATAAAAATGGGGGGTATGTTAAAAAAAAGTGCTGTAGGCATTAAGACGGGGGGGTGGCAAATCTTTTGAACCTTAAGGATTTGTAACATTACAGGAGACAAAGTGAATTAAGTTAGAACCATTAGTTGCATGCAGTACTCGCGTATACTAACAAGTCCTCCTGAGTCCTGCTATCTTCATCACCATGATCAACTTTATATTTAATGGCTCCCACTGGTAATATTATGGATTTCCTCATTCTCATTATATCAGTCATTATTGTGTTCATTAATCTCAGCACAATCACCATCACAACCATCAAACTCAACCCAACCTTCTTATTTTTAAAGCTTTAAAGCACTTATTCAGTATTTGTCAGGCCATCTTGACTTAACTCATAATTTGCAAGTAAAATTGTTATCGTTAGTGTTTCTTTTCTTTAAAAATAATTCCACAAATAACTTATTTTAAAATAGGGGATGCAGATAGAAAGAAACAAGAACTAGACAAGGCAAAGGGGGAGGAGGCAAGGAATAAGGCAATGGAGAAACTGTCTGAAACGAAAAGAAGAAAGAATGATGGGTCTGAAGCTAAGTAGAACCAAAAAGGAGGCGATCTGGCTCGGAAACAGTACAGTATCTACGCGAAAAAAGTGAAAGAGAGGCGTCAATTAAGGAGAGAGAGTTTGAGCTAGAACAAAGAAAACAAGAGGAAGAACAAAAGCATCATGAAGGGTTGCTGCTGCTTATGCAACAGCAACAGCAGCAGCAGCAGCAACAACAACAGCTTCAAATGATGCTTTCTCAACAAAACCAAATAATGATAACTTTGCTAGAGAAATTTGCGTCAAAGAGCTAAAAGGACTCTGTTGGTTCTTTGCTGTTGATTGATTGATTGACTGATTGATAAAGAGGGCTTTTATAATCATTTTTGTACTTTTGTGCCAGACTTTTGTTGTCATTTGAAATTCCTCCATTAAATATTTATTTATTACATTTAAGATGATATATTGAGATGAAAAATCTTGATTTGGGAACCTTCTGTTTTGCCTTTATTAAGTATTATGGCAATGACAAAATCTGGCTTTAAAGATGCAGCAGTATCGTGATCCCGTGTTCTCACTAAACATCAAAGGTCAAGCTGTCTGCAACACTACAACCTGACTGTATATCTATGGTCAATCGGTCTGTGATGCTAAATGCAAAATTGTACAGACCTGTAATATTATACAACTATCCCCCGAAGGGGAGGTGAATAGTGGTGGATATATATACTGAGACCTGAAGAGTCGAGGCATATATCTAGCTCTGTTGACCGATCCTGAGGGGGATATTTGTTTTAGTATTTACCGAATCAGTTGGATAAAAATGAAAAAAAGTAACATTTTGTAAATTAAAACTGTCACTTAGTTGGAACTTTGTTTACAACTTACAAACATTTCGGGGATGTTGTCAAGTGCATTTTTACGATTTTGTTGCAAATTCAGCATGAAAATAATTTTCTACCTACCAGTAAACACCCACAAACCAAAGTTCACAAACTACAATATAGGATAAGTATTGATAGAACAGTTTTATTGAGTATTTTGTGACCATTGTTGAAAGGTACAAACTCCTTGGCATGTTCCTATTTTCTCTTGTCTTTTCACCAAAACCTTCTGTTTTTAAGCTCTTTGAAGTATAATTCTTGTTCTACTGCATCTTCTTCATTTTATCTCTATCATTTAAGAACTCTTGGCCATATTTTTTGAGTGTAATTTTATTGTGCATTAGCAAAGAATTTCATGGCTCTAGGTGCCATAGGGAAAGCACAATACGTGCAATCACAAAGAAAGCTACAGCCATGTGAAAACTTCTGTAGTAAGTATATTAGGTACAAACAAAGAAAGATAAAAATTAGTTAAAATATTCATGCACTGTTGGTGGATTCAGATCAAAATAATTAGATGTTTGATTTCCATACATGCATGTGATAGCATTTTGGATTAAGGCACAAACAAGATACATCTTCCCAATTTGGCTCAACCCCATTTTCAAGTTGTTTTTAAAATCCATGAATTTAAATGACCTTACAATGTCACCAAAAACCCACTCCACTGATGTTCTTACTTTGCTCATTGATTCATTAAAGGCCTCCATGGCAGGCATAAGCCTGTTCCCTTTATAAGGTGACTGCAAGTGAACCCGCACAGGGTACGCTGGATCACCATATATACACATAGGTTGTCCGCCAGTGGAAAATGCAAATCTTTCAAGGTCATTAAGCAGGTGGGACTCTCCAAGCATCCAAGCATCATGTCGCTTACCCTCTGGAATGAAGACAAAAAATATATACAGTTTGTGTGATCATGCACTTCCTGACCTCCTCCCCCTGATCTTAATTGGTGCTCTTTGTTGAGAGGCAGGATAAAAAGCGGCAGAACGTCTTTCATCAAAGAACTCATTGCATTTGCAAAACTCAAAATGATAATATATTTGTTTTGGTTTTACAAGGGAAAAAGGATGGTTATGATTATTGAATGGAAGTACACCTTTAAGCGTTTCATTTGTTATCATTCTAATAATCAACTTTCTTCCTCTTTACCAAATATTGTAAGCTTTTAAGCTTAAACCTTAAAAGGTTTGCAAATGTCATAGCTGGTATTGATCCATACCAGAAACTAATGAGTTTCTGTCCATACCGAATGGATCAACTTCTTAACTGAAAGAAGCTCCTACAGAACTTATTTTTTCCACTTGACTTGTGTGACTTACCTACAGGTCCATACATGTTGGCTATAAGCCCATTTGGTAGCGTTACAGACTGGAATTTCAAGGCGTGAATCCTTTTGTGTCCATTGTAAGTAATTTCCTGGTTCTCAACTGGTCTGGATATTGCTCTGACAGTCCCGTCTACAAATCCAAATCAGTTATTTAGGGCGGCTCCCTTAGTATGAATCGCATCTGCGTAGATTTCTAGTTGATATGGGTTGAGGATTTCGTGGTTCCACTGCTTAATCCGATGAGCATGTTGATTGAAAATTTCATCAATCACACAGTTTGAGATCATGCTCAGCTCTGGGGCAGGCCTCCCAAACTGAGGAATGAGATCGGAGTAGCGACACGGGTATGCCATTCTTCGGAGCAGCAAACATAATCCCTCCAACTGATCAGCCACTGTTCTTTGACTGCATCGAAAAACCTCAGGTAAACCAAGGACTTCAGCCAGTTCTGAAATGTCGTCTTTTTGGAAACGAAAGTTGGCCTTACACTCCGGTTCCTCTATTTCTTCCAGGTTAAATCTCTCGTAGTTTTCGTAGGAAAACTCAGGATTTCTGGAAGTATTTTCCTCCAGTAAAAGAAGAAGTTCTTCGTCCGATATCGCCTTTTCGCTGTGCTCTATCAAAAGCAATTCTCTAGTTTGTTTAAAAAACGCCATGTAGCGAGAAAGATAACTTGATTCTCAGGTTACCACGAGAAAACCAGTGTTTACATTGAAGTTTACATTTCTTAAATTTTGCAGCCGCGTCCGTGGCGGGAAGTCTAGTGCTTAAAACAAATATTGGCGCCAAAAACGGCGTCTTCGACTTAGTCTCCACTCGGTCCCCCCACGTTCGTGTTCTCAAAAACGCCTGGTGCTTAAGCTCCCTAATGGCGCGCCAAAATTGTAATCGTTGGCAACAGTAAATGAGTTAAAAAATCATAATTTTTGTACTCAATTATCTCACTGTTTTAGTATATACTAAAACAATTATTCACCTCAGTGTCGGTGGCTAGTATTGGATATTTACCTCCCCGCTTCGCGTCCTCGGTAAATAGCCAATACTAGCCACCTCCACTTCGGTGAATAATTGTTATTTATTTAAAAGAACCCACAACACAGTGGCTGCATGGTACTTGTATGTATATTGCAGGATTTTTAGCCAAAAATGCTAAAAGTAAGGATATTTCAAAAATGTCCAAAAGCAAGTTATCATTCGACTTCAGAGCAAGGTTTGAAGCACTTCTCCGTTTCTTATTCGCTCAAATCCCCCGTCTAATCGTTCATAACCAGCTAACGTTAACCAAATTTGGAAGGCGTTTACGATATCCAGTAAAATGACATTAACGGATAGAGAAACAAGTGACCAGAATGGATACCTCAAAGTTAGATTGTCATCTTCTCTCAAAATACATGATAGGAGTCTTATAAATTAAAGTAGTAAATAAGAGAATAAAGAGAACAGAAGAAAACAGTGGATAGTATGTAAGACTTGAACCCGCTTCATTTGATGTATAATCCACATCCGTATCAAGGGAACAATCAAGTCAGGGGAACCCAACGAGAATATAGTTCAAAACCATTTAAACATAGCATTGTTAAACGTATTTTAGTATTTAAACGGTAGATATAGGCAGATTTTTATCCCCTAAAAGTTCTTCCTCTGTTCGGATTTCCTAGCTGAAAGTTTAGTGATCCGAAATTATAGGGATCAAAATGTACCTTTTCGAAAATTTCAGCCAGAAAAAAGGCTGCCGAAAATTCTAGGTGACTTTTCTAGGGTGACTTTTTTAGATGTTCGAAAATCCTAAGAGATGGAGGCAAGCAAGAAATTGTACAACAAATGTTCCGAAAATTCTAAATCTCAAATCGTCTTCCGAACAGATATTTTCCGAAAATTGACGTTGGGTGCCCCTGATCAATCAAACAATCAATAAACAAACAAACAATCAATAACTGCAGACCCCGGTTAAACGTTAATTTTAACGTATTTACATTGCATTGATTATTATATTATTGCAAGCTAACTGTTTTTAAAACAGTGCTTAACTTAATCACTGTGGTTCAGTGCTAA
The DNA here is from genome assembly GCA_942486035.1 of Porites lobata. Taxonomy (NCBI): domain Eukaryota; kingdom Metazoa; phylum Cnidaria; class Anthozoa; order Scleractinia; family Poritidae; genus Porites; species Porites lobata. Next base: position 503,104 of record CALNXK010000077.1, on the reverse strand, counting down.
ACCCTGTATTCAACTCTTTTCCTTGCACAGCTGTCTTTTACCCTGGCTTATTTCCCCACTTTTCTAAAAAATATGCCCAGTAAATTCGTATAATTAATTGCTGGTTTTTACTGTCACGCGATAAAAATTGAAAATGCAAACCATTCAATACAGAAAGTCTAGAATCTGGGAAATGAAAGGAGATGAATATACGAAAAGCCTTGCCAAGAATAGCGTAGTATAGAGTAAAGCATTGTGTAATAAACATATGGTGTCCAACCTGAATTTAAGGTATTCATTCTAGTCACCACCGATACAAAAAGGGACGGAATGCGAGAAGCCCTAGGGACAAGCGTTACGGGTGACAACTGATATTGGAATTATATCTATTAGCCGGACTAATGATACCTTTATGTCCAAGGAAAAGGCAAAAGAAGACGGCGCAACCTAATATCGATCGAGGTAAACTTGTGTTAAAGGAGGAATTATTTTAGTGGAACAATTAATAAATTTGACTTGCGCACTGGGTCTGAAGAAGTATGCAGATCTCAACAATTTCCGATTATTTCGAAAGATTTCGGAAGATCTCCGAAGATTTTTGAAGATATCTGAAGAATTTTCCACTTTATTTTGGTCGTCATTTTCACATGTCAAAGATATACTTTTTACCGAGCACAGATACGAATTTTTTTCAGAAAAAAAAACCTCGAAACACTTAACAATATTTTTTCCTGAAACAGTAAATATTGAAAAAATGGCCAATTTAAAAGCAAACACTAAAACTTTATTCCTTAATTTACCTTATTCAGTCAACTGCCTTTATAGCGGACACTGTAGGGACCTCGAGTTAATGTCCTCCTTAGCGAGAGTCCGTAATAGCGGGAATTTGTTTCAGTCAAACATCTGTAATTTGTTTTTCCCGGGGATTTAGCTACTGTCCGCTTTATCGGGGTGCCTGTAATAGTGGGAGTTTATTTCAGTCAAACATCTGTAATTTGTTTTTCCCGGGGATTTAGCTACTGTCCGCTTTATCGGGGTGTCCGTTATAGCGGGAGTTGACTGTAGTTCCTTAAACTTATACGTCACAGCACTTTTTTTGCGAGAGGCTTCCGAGAGACGGACTAAAACAAACTGAGTGCTAAAATGGCAGCAAATTTGAACGTTTAAAGAAAAAAATTCTTTAAAAATTATGTTGTTTTCAAATCATGAAAAAAATTTGAAGCTAACGGGGAGGTATAAGATGATGACCATGCGGTCTAATTTTTCTACATTTTTTTCAAGACAGTCAATTTATAATTACAATACAAAAAAGTTTTTAGCTCCTTGTAGCAAGTTACTTTTTCTCAATTATTTTTTTTTTAAAGAAATTTTACGTATTTCTCTATTTCGCCACTGGTCCAGTAACATTCATGGATTTTGCTTTATAAAATTTTCGAAGGTAGTTAAAGTTTCGAACATCTCGCGTGCAAAAAATAGGATATCGGGCACACATGGCGAAAACAGTCTTAAACGTGGTGACTCCATCTTTTTATTGCATTTTTAAATGTCCTATACCAAAAAAGTATGGATAGTACTACCTTTACAGGGGAATTACCTTAAGTGAGTTTATTTTCTCTATTTATTCACTCTTAACTCGATTGAACTGGAGAAAAATTCCTTAGAATGCAGTTTCTAGGCATCTATTTCAAGAAAGAATATATCTGGATGGGGATTAAGGGGCAAGCCCTTGTCATCTGTATTGTTTGACTTCAAGGCCAAAGTCCCATCGCACCTTGAACAAAGGTACTTTTTCTCACAGGACTTATTATTGACGTATCTTTCTATTTCACCACTGGTCCAGGCTGGCTTCACAGCAAGCAAAGCCGAGAAAGGTCCGTTGGATATTGTCTGGGGGATGAATGTTATAGAAGGATTTGGAGGCTTGTCTGGCTTCATACGCTGTTGAGATAAAATATCCAAATACACAGTTATGTAATATATCAAGCATGAGACGCACTGTTTCATCACTAGATGAAACACAATGAAGAGAGTTGAAAATACGACGCGCAGCGGAACATTTTTAATGAACTTCGAGGTGTTTTAACAGTTTATGAAACACTGTGTCGAATGCTTGATATTACTTCTCAAACAAAATGATTCTAGAACGAGAAATTAAGGATACAAAGGAGAGCAATTTTCATCTGATTTCTAAACACTCATTAAACATTTAAAATTTCCTTAACTTGTATTTTCTTTATGAATGATTAATGGCTTTGAGAATTGGAATTCTAGAATAAGTGGTAACAAGTTGTCGGCAAAGTGTTTCTGCGAGCAGATGCTGGGAAGTGAAACATCATCTGAGAACCGTAACCTAACATAAACATTTTTCTAATTGCAGACCCTTCACATTTTAGGGGCCACCCTTCCCTCCCCTGAGCTTTACGAGTTTTTGCGATCAACGTATTTCTAGTGGTCGTGAGATAAAAGACTACAAGAAGGGAGCCCCACAATCACCATTCCTTTGTAATCTGGATCTTTATAATTTGAGACTTGTTTTAAAATATTCTGTCAATTATTTAAGATAGTGTTCACTCACCTTCACAAATACATCAGTGTCGTCGCCAAATTCATCAATTTCCATGCTGTAGTTTTCTGAGTCCTTTTGAAATACCAGGTAATATACAAATACGTGTGGAATCAGAGTCTTTTTCTTGAAAGTTATTTTGCCTAAGTATAAAAAAAGAAAAATAAATCCGTTTTTGGCAACTTACTTTGGGCTAGAAGGACAAGGTAATAAAAAGGTTTTGGAAGTAAATTGTAGTACTACTATTAAGCCCATGATGGGGATCCTAATGCAGAATGATTTTCTTCAGAAGTCGTCAGTTAAGAAAGTAAAAAGAAATTGGGTCGAGCTAACTGCGCAAAGAATTATGGGACTGTTACTAAGAACAGGGGAAAAATGGCCAATAGATGGTTTTCACTGTGACGTCATCAAATTGTAAAGTCAAAATAGCAAGGTTTTACGAATTCGTATTTACACTAGGTTGAAGATAAACAAAAAGTATATCTTTGTACAAGTTTCCATTTATGTAGCATGTTTCATTTCGAAAATACAGCAATTTGAACTTCCGAGTTTTCACAGTGCGTGACACCAAAATAGGAATGCTGTCTCGTTGAAAAAAAGTCTCTTCTCTTGATTTTCAGCAGTATAACCACTTCAAGTATTAAAAGATATGTCTATGCGTACGTATGCTAGTTCTCGAGTGAAAAGAAAGAGCTATTATAGAAAAAGTGAACTCCAGATGTTTTTGTTGATTTCCGGCGGCCATATTGGTGCACCAAAACGGTACAAAGGTGCGTGAAACGTTTCGGCAAATAACTCAGAAACTATGGGCCACAAAGACCTGAGACTTGGACAAATTGTTGATATATTAGTCTTTTATAGCATGTCATTTTCTTGGCTTCTTCCACTGGACGGTTTCCAATTTACTTTTTTGTTGCGTGACAGTGAAAACGATCTATAGTAGACCGGCTCGTCCCCAGTAAAGATCCTAAAAAATTACGGGACACATATTTCCCCTCCAGTCCCCTTCTCGTTTCTAAAGTGGTGCATCGATGTTTTTCGTGATTAATGCTTAACCCAAAGAGCCTGTTCTCTGCACAAGACTCAGTGTACTCAATCTATAATCCGCAATATGTCATTAACACATACCATTAGCACCAATAATTAATAGCAAGTAGAAACCGACAATGAGGTTGTAAAATCCAACAGGCTGCTTAATAGCTCACGCATATTGCATATTCTTGAGTTAGTACATCAAAATTACAAATAATTAAATAAATAAATAAATAAAAATGTTTGTGACTCACTCAAATCTTCTTTCCCTGTTCCAGTGAAGATGGCATTATAGGTTTCTGAATGAAAATGTACAGTATATATAAATTATTAGGTAAAACAACTTACTCATCTACAGTCATCTTGGAACAAAATCCACACACAAGCACGCACACACAAAAAAAATTAAACAAAGGCACCAAAACAAGCCTAGAAAGTCTATAAAAGTTGTCCACGGTGCTACCAGGTGGTACTATTTGAGTATAGGTTAGCCGCTGAGGGTTTGAGACCCTGACCCTTTTTAGGACAAAAGCCACATGTTTTTGTCCTGTTTTGGACGAGGATTCAAAATGTACGCCGTCTTGTTTATAGTCATTTTCTGCGGGACCATACAAGTACATAGAGTATTGCAAAAGCTATTTATAATTATGGTTTAAGAATAAAAACTAAAATTTAATCACCGGTCAATTAAACTACAATGTTAATATTTCGTCACGAAAGTCAAAGCAAGCTGAAATATATTTCACGAATTGTAAATTAATATAGTAATTAGATGTGTTCATCAGTTCATTGATCATTCACAGGTAACTGGGTAGTATTTGGAATCAAAATTAATTAAAGGGTATTTAGAACAATTAAAAAGAAAGTGAATTTCGTCTTCTATCAAAAATCAAATCAATCGTGCGGACAATACCCTGCTTAGGACAGACTTGCGCCTGTTTGGAAACAAAGAGGTAAAAAAACCATACCGTGTCCAGCGGCACATCGCCTGATAGGCCATATGGATAAGGGTCGCACATCACCCTGTCACCGCCGGTTTTTGTATATTGACCATTTTTGGGGTGTATTTGTTTGCATGCGCTTATAACTGTCGCAGTAGCTCGTTGGAAGTTTTTGTTTTTGAGCTTGAAAGCAAATGCGACAATTATACGTTTACGTTGCAGTTGCAAATAAATTTACGCTGGAATTCGCACATCAATAGAAATAAGAGAAAATAAAAATACTTTTCCCCTGCTCCTTTTCTGAAGGTGGATCCTCGGGCAGTTCTAACTCTAAGAAGCGTTGACTGGATAATGACCAAATCTTGTGCACGTAGTCTCCCTGACCGGCCATCTCCTTCCTGTGCGTTTAATCTATTTAATTGAATGGAATGATAAAGTTTCTTGTTAAAACAAACAAATTTTTATCCTTTTTACCAAATAGTTAGTTTATACAGTTTACATAGTTATTTTGGTAAAACAGTCGTTAAGTCTACAAAACTCACCTTAATTTTAAGGATAGCTCAGCCTCCTGTGTATTGAAAAATAGCAACACCTCGCTTGGAAAAACTGCCTTTTTATGCTCAGGCAACGGAAGGTAAATGTGACGAATCACAAGCATGCGGTTTGAAATTCTTCCAAAGAAACTTGAAATAATTTTTCATATTTCTTATTATTCCGGCTAAGTTCAAAAGTTTCATTTTAGACAATCACGCACGCAAAGGAAATCATTTCTAACTGAATTCACTAGACCTTAAGTCAAAAATTTCGTTTCAGTAACTTGATTTAAATTTGATTCAAAGATTGTTTATATTTATAATGATAACTTACTGATTAACAAACACTTAAACAAAACAATCACGAAGTTGATGTTTTTGTTTTTTCTGAAACGTTTCATTTTCTGGTGATACTGTGGGAAATATATCAGTTTCGATGAAGAAACTGAAAGCCAGAAGATGTCTAGTAGATTGGTGGAGGTTTTTGGTCTCAGAAGAGATCGTAACTCCTAGTTTCGAAGCTTTTAGAAACTTTCAATATCTTGGGTTAGAAAGCATCTACTTTCTTCGCAGAATTCTGTTATTTATGGCGAACAACAAGTCAACATTGATAAAATTGCCCCTTTCGTTTAATTTTTTGTCGGAGGTGACGGTATAATTATCAAAATAAATCTGGGAGCAAGGAATTGTCTGGACTATTATGCTTACTTTTGTTTACACTTGCCCGGGCACGGTGCCCTAGTACGGTACTCGTTGGACACTATAATGTGAACAGACCCTTTTTTCAAGTACTCAAACTAGAATAGACTTTGCTGCGAGGCTTGAGGTAATAAAACAAAAGATATCACTTTCACGCTCAGCAATGAATCATACATTTTTATTCCCCCAAGTCTCGAAGCCAAGTATGAATTTTAATATATCGAAAATGGCCTATTCGGGAATGGTGCCAGTGCCCCATCGAGTACAAGGGCACCGGCTGTCTGTGTGCACACCGTTTTTTAGTTAGTTCTGGGGCAGTCCATTGCTTCGTACTCGCTACCAAGCTCATATTTCAATATGGCGTCTGACTGGGCGAAATGGATTTAATATGTACGCAGTCACATATCGGATACTCAAGGTGTGAACACAAGACCATTTTGTGTCGGTACCCAGGACAGCACCTTCGTCTTTTCGGATTATCAGAGGCGCGGTTAAATATGTAATTTGTGATAATCCTATTAGCATAAATTGAGTTTTTGCCGGCATGAATCAGAGGGCTTGGGACGAGTGCTAAGCGTGGATTATAGTTTGTATCAGGAGCCCATGTTTGTAATGTGTGGCCGTTAGGAGGGTGAGGCATTCTACGGCCAGCCTTTACCGCGTTAAGTTGTCTATCAGGTTTCGTCTTTGTTTTAATTTTCCAAATACTGTTATGTAGACACCAGGTTTTACTTTTGTGGCAGGTCATATCCTTCTGTAACTTTTGTTTTTTTTGTGCTTGCTAGTATTTACATAGTATACGCTAAAACCCCAAGGGTAGCACCGCTGCCTTGGTCGTGGGTGCACGCTCCCTCCTTTTTCCACCTGCTCGTTTTTTGGGGTCTTCGTGCCCTGCTTTGGTGCATTTAATTTTATTTAAAGGTAAAGGACATTTGTAAGCATATTGAAGTTTAATAAACGGGACGGTGGCTTGGCTGGCCAACGCGCCCATATATTATCATTTTGTGTGCCCGGTTGAGCAGTGTTGTTCATTCAACAATTCACGCGCATAAAAAATCGTATAATTTAATGAACTGCGTCTTAATTTGTCAAATATTTCAAATCTTGTAGAATTTTACAATGTATGAGAAATGGTTCTGAAAAATATTGTTTAGCGACATAACTTGCTTTTGAAGGAACTTTTGACAAAACCATTTTTGCTGTTGTTTTTGGCACATTTCAGTTTCTTGTGAACCAGCGGCAAAGGATGCAAGATGTAAAGGAAATATATGTTGATACAAACTGCCACTAGAAATTCGTCGATTTAAAAAAAATATATATAACTAATATTGACAAGGAGTAACCTTGCTCAATTTTTTTCATAGTCTATTTAAAGTGTCTTGCTGACATAAAATAATATATCACTCAATGAATTATTTGGAAATCATTTTTATCATACTGTGATTCGGAATGTAAATCAGTTTCAATCGAAGGAAACTAAAAGTTAGATATAAATAGTCTCAAGCTAAATACAAAAAGGCAATTTGGTGGAGTTTTTATTTTTGGTTTCAGAAGAGTACGTGATCCCTTGGTTCGAAGAGTTTTTTCCCATATGTTGGTTTAGAAAATACACAGCTAACGAAGAATTTTGGGCCTCACCATTTGCTCCAATCGCGGAAAACAGAATCTCTTATTTATGGAACCAAAACTTGACGACAAGTCAGCACTATTCAAATTTTGCCATTTTTGTCCATTTTTGCTTGTCGGATAAGGACTGATCATTCACTGTATAATTATTTAAAGAAGGCAGAGAACAAAGGATTGTCTCGCCGAATAAGTAATTCCGAATAGGCCATTTTACAGTGACAGATGGAAACAAACTCTTAACAAAACCATGTTTAATCTTGGTTCTAGTACATAGTTTCACTTTCTTGTAATTCTTTAGCAGCACATTTCAGTAGTAAGGCTTCTAAGGATGCTAAATCTAGAAAAGCAGATATCTTTATATAATCGGCCATTTTCTAAAAATTTTTCTATTTATAAAAAAAATTACAAGAAGTACATTTGACACTATTTGTCAGTTTTCATTTTCTGTTTTAAATTTCCTCCTCACAGATAATAATGCACACTCACTGAGTTATTTTGGAATCAACCTCTGTTTCATTATCTTGTGACCCTTTCGGGAGACATATCAGTTTCAATTGAAAAAACTGCAAGTCAGATGGTCTCTAGTAAATACGAAATAAAATTTTGGTGGAGGTTACATTGGAATTACATTTTTTGTTAGTAAAGTCCAACTAGTGGTCTGTTATCAATGGCGGCAAAAAAGGATTAAAGACTAGCTTTAACTAGCTAAATTTTTTTTATTCTCGATATGTTTGACCAACTAGTTGGATTTTACTAAAACAATTATTCCTCTCGCCCTCATGGTCTCTGAGTCAATAGCCCATTCGGCTTTTGGCCTCATGGACTATTGACTCAGAGCCCATTCGGGCTCGAGGAATAATAATTATTGATTAAATATTCCTGAAATTTAATCGTGCCTAAAAGCAATGTGCGCTTCAATAAAAAAGTCAACCAGTTGAATAGTGATCTGCGATCCTCTCGATGCGAAAAATACAAAGTCTAAACAATTAAAGTAAAAAACAACCACAGGTTTGATAGGGGAGGGTCTGGACCCCGATCCTTTCCCGTGGATCCACCACTGCCTTGTTTAAATACACAGATAACGGCAAATTTTGATTAATACAGGCACCATCTACTGTAATGGACCATTCTACGTCAGTTTTTTCATCTTTTGACATGGATCAGTCAGGGAAAATCCGTCAACTTCACTGGAATGAGCGCCTTAAAATTAGTGAAATTGCTAAATCTGAAAGTGACACGTCTTACGCGAGCGAAGATATAGCTTTAAGCAAAGATTGCAGACGTTCGTTTGTATGGTGGGGAGGGGAGGGGGGAGGGGGGGGAGTCGGGTGACAAGTTTGTTCCCCCCACCATACAAACGTCTGTAAAATTTCGCGACTTTGAGAAGCTATATCTTCGTTAGTTTTTAACAATTCGCTTTCAAACTTGGCGATTTTATTAATTTTAAGGCGCACTTTTCACGTAGTGTCGACGAATTTCCCCAACTTGCCCACGTCAAAAATTGAAAAAAAAAAAAAAAAAAAAAACCGTGGAAGGGTCTACTGAAAACTTAACAAGTCAACAATATTCAAATTATTATTTTTTTTTTGTTGGTCGAGCATGACTGGTCATCTTGTGTCAGCCTCGCAGACGTCTTCTCGATGAAACTTTACACGCAAAGTTCGGAGGGATGGAGAAAGTGCACGAGAGACCTCTCTTTTCTTTCTCCTTCCCATGGTCCCTTGCGCTTTGTCACTAGTCTCTCGCGTCTCTTGCGTTTCGCGCTCGCCTCTATACGAAATACTGAGTGCCTGAGGAGGAGACAGCTTCTGTTTAATTAACTAATCAATTAATTAATTAATTAATTAAATAAAACAGATAACAAAGAAATGTCTCGCTGAATAATAAGCTAAAAGCATTCTAGATAATGACGTAGTTAAATACCGTCCGGCCAGAATTCTCGCACGCTTCCTACATTGACCTCGCGAATCAAGTCAAAGCAAACTTTGTCTCAAAAGTAACGTGCGTCGCGAAAACAGGCTGTCAAAGATAAATTTAGACTCGCGATTTCGGCGATGACGTCGAATTGTTTCCATCCCTAAACGAACAAAACCCTCTTTTGCTATAACACCACAGCATAAATTACAATAAACCGACGAAATAGACAAAACTTCTTTGGCCTTTTGCCATGCAAAGTTATTCCTTTTTTGTAGTGTACAAATTTATTTTTAGCCTTGCGGAGTATTGCGTGATTGTTGCGAAAAGAAACGTCCAATCACAGAGCGCGTTAGAAAATTTAGCCAATCAGAGGTGGATACAGATTCTCCTGCAAACCTGCGGATATCAGAACAAGCTTTTGGGCGCCGTTACGCGAACGTACTATATCGAGTTCTCTCTGATCCGGGTCTCGAGTGACAAGTCCAGCTGCAACACAGGCTAACCCGACAGCCACTTTTGTTGCATCTCAAAATTTTGCTTTCTACGCCTGCTCAAACTTGAGAAGACGACCAGAAAACGACTTGAAAACACCTTTTTCGCTTGTAACAGTATTTCCAAATGCCGTCCCACCCAAAAGCAGGTGTATTTTAATTATCATTGTGTAGACAAAAAGGAAAATTTTCTTGAGAGCATCACGCGGTCTGAAATGGGAAACAAAAACATACAAGCAGAAAAAGTCTCCGTCCAATGTCGGTTGTGCCCGCGGCGTTTTTGGTAAAATCTCCGGATAAGAATGGGACTTCGGGTATTGTCCCTGTAAGAACTGGGTAAAATTAGTAGCCTGCAACAAACTGCTAATAAGTAGAGCGGGGAATTGGCGAGCAAGGAGAGGGGGAAGAAAAGACGGGGAGCTTGTGGACTTTGTTTTGATGCGGCCAGTCCGTCCACTTGCAGTTATCCTGAAACACATGTCATTAACATGTCAATAAGGTAATTACACCTGCCAAATTATGTCTTTTTTTTACGCTTGAATGCCGTGGTTACATGCAAATTATAGAAACACGTATCACAAAGCTATGTTTACACGTCCTTTATTAAAACCTTGCCGACCATACCTCAAAACTAAGTACAAGGTGACCGTTTTTCTGACATCGTTAAAAAGATATGAAGTACCCTAACGAACACAAACACTTTTCTCTTATATTAAACACAATAATGACACATGCACTAGACAAATAATTAACTCTTCTTAGAACCAAAATTCACGTGTCATGGATATTTGTATAAACGATAATCAAGGCGTCATTCGAGAACGACCATTTTAAACCGTAAAATATTTTTTCACAACTCAACAATTCCTTCCTTTAAAACTACCGCCACGAAAAATAAGATTATTTTCAATTTTTTTTTGTGTTTAAATAAGTTGTTGATGAATACAGGTGAATGACATATAGATAAGTTACGAAATCGTTTGCTTTAAATTACACTAATAAATTCCTTCATTTTAAGTTCTCTTCTTTTAATAATAACTTATAAATTAATTTACACCGTGAGTGTCCTACTTCGCCACATGTAAAGGAATCTAAGACAATTTTGGATTCTGGATTCCGGACTCTATGTAAAGTGTTCCAGATTCTTTGTCAGTGGAACTCGTGATTCCGGACGTTAGTGGGATTCCGGATTCATAGAGCTGTATTCCGGATTCCAACGCCTAGGATTCTGGATTCCACAGCAAAAATTTCCAAGATTCAGGGATCCATTCATTCCCTTACATTGGGTGGCCTACTATATACTGAAACAAAGGCCGGGTTCCTGTAGCTTCAGTGATTATCTCAAGGGGTATACTCTTTTAGGCAGCCGATTGAATTGCCCTTGTGATGGGTGTTACACTGTGTATTTGACCTCCTGGTCCCGCCAGGGAGGTCTCACCCATAAGATCGAGGTCGATTTGGCGTGCAGCCTGTCTTCCCTCTGAAATGGCTGTTACAATCAGAGACTGTCCCCGATGGCAATCTGAAAATAAAGATGGATAGTTCGATCTCTGCCTTTTTAAAATAAACCGCTTCGACTTGTATTTTCACACCCTTGGCATTCATCGTTTAATAATGATGATGATGATGATGGTGATGATGAAGATTACAGGGCACCCAACTCAAGAATGGAAAATCAAATTTCACGCCATTCTGAGTGCAAAGCTTCAGAAAATATGGGCTGACTTAAGGCTATGCATCATATCTCTAGCCTACGTCGCAGACGTAACCCTACCGTCTGAAAAGCAGCGCCTTTATCCTTGTTCTGGGCCCTCCACGGACTCAACGAATTACCGGAAGTGCGTCTCTTCAACTTGATTGGCAAATTGACAATAGCTTTTTTAATGGACCAATCATGGCGCGTACACAAATCTTGGTACACTGGTGGGGGCCCAGAGCAAGGATTTCGGCGCTGTTTCTCAGACGGACTTGAAGGGTTGTATCTCGGCTGTCAAGTTCATTTTGTTTTTAATACCAGTTAACGCACGCGAGTTACGCGTCCTTATTCGCAACGAAACTTGCGAAACTACTCGTGAATGATAAAATGAGTCGCAGCTTTTTGTCAAACAAAATGTCTCCCAAGCATTAATATCAGTCATTACAAAGAACAAAAATGAGTTTTGAAAAACAGTTAGCCAAACAAGTGTTCAAAAATCACCAATGCAATCCGTTTCACTCTTCTTCAAGTTTGTCCATCTTTGCTTCCTTCTGTATTTGCTTTGTTATTTATACCCTATTCTAACTTCTTGAGCGGTTATTTTTGTTTCACTTAATTTTGTAGCAGTTCCCTCCGTTTGAAGTTTAGTGGGCTTAAGCAAAGACGTTTTTGAGCGACGCACGTCAACCGGAAGTGGTCTTTTTTTCATTTTTGGACGGCGGTTTTGACCAAATTTTTGGACAAATCGCCTCTATAATAGTAAAGACACTTAGAAACACAAATTTGGTAGCGTTAAGGTGCTTTAAAATGAAAAAGACCCCACTTCCGATTGGCATGCGTCGCTCAAGACGCCTTTACTTGAGTTTCCTTGTGATAAATTTCGCGACGAAGCCCCTTTAGCCAGTAGAGCAAGGTATCTTACCTCCGGCTGCATACACTTTGGGAACACTGGTCAAAAAGCAGTTCTTGTCAGTCGCAAAATTACTCCTGGGATCCTGTGAAGGCAAAACAGAAAATCGGCATTAATTTAAATTGAAAAAATGTGATGAGTCTTGCAGAGGAAGCATCATGCGGAATAATCTGTTCAAAAGTTGTTTACAGTCTCATTGTTCAGACAATGGGGACCAGAGGCTTCTTTCTCGCGTGTGGCGGAAATCTTGGGACAAATCGCGCAAGAACAGTCTCTGGCACCCAGGGTACATTGTACACTTCATGCCCTCCCAACAATCTCGCACTCCGCTTCCATACCATGTCAAGTTATTTCGAGATTTTTTTTTCGAGCGCCTTATGATCGCAGAAAAATACTAGTAACAGAGCTGAGAACAGTACCTGGTTAACACAAGATACATGAAAGAGTTTTTAACCCGGGGGTTTAAAATAATCACTTTTCACAGCAAACCTATCATACAAGCATCTCTGTTGCACCCTGTCAGGGATTATTTAGTAAACACTCCATGATGAGAAGAAATTTGTAAGCGTAAGAGGGCGGTTGTTAAACAGGGATCCGTTGAACTTGTGAAAGGCGAGAAGTTGATTTAAGAAAACTTGTAGCAACAGCCCTAAGATTCACAATAATCTTGTTTAGAGTGGTTAGTTAATCCCTATCTATTATCTACTGCAACTGATTTATGAGCCAAAGTTTAAGTGGCTACCACGGCCACACTTTCTTTGGTTTCAAAATTAAAAATGGCGATTACAAACAGAAAATACTGAGCGTTATTCGCCCCTAAATTACGCCTGCATCTTTGTGGTAGGTTCACGAATCACCTATGAACCCGTCCTTCTTACCTTTTTAATTCCAAACTGCTCTGCCAAAGTTTTCTCAGGTCCGAGAAATCCTGCCGCAATTATGACCAGATCAGCTTTGAAAACTTTTTCGCAGTTGGGAATCTCCTCCATTGTCCACCGTCCAGAAGCATCCTATAATTTAAGAATATCATTTGAGCTTAGCTACTTAGCGCATTTCCTCTAATAACCGCCCTCCCCCACTTCGCCCCACTAGTTTGGGGCAGACTAGCGCATTTTATGACCTCTCAGTGATTCCTTTGAAAATTTATCTGCCAACTGCTCTTACAATTATTAAATGACGATTCAGGGTCCTTTGTTGTTTTGATAATGGTTGCTACAGAAAATAATGCGACACATTACCGTATACAACTCACCTGAACCCAGTCGATTTCCACTGTCCGTATTCCTTTCACGTGGCCTCGCTCATCTCCAACAAATTCCTGTTAAAAAAAAAAAAGGTTAAAGGCAAGTCATAAATATTGTTCAAATCCCATTCACGAAGATGGATTTTTCAAAAATGTTTCGCACTGTCCCTATTTGATCGAAGCTTGAAGGGAAAACAAAATCGTGGACTTAAAGCTTCGGCGAAACTACGCTGGTACCAGTAGTTTCTTTTTTCTTTCTTATTCACTAAGGTGAAGAAAGGGGTATAAGGTAGAAGAAATTACCGCGCTTAAGACTCGAGAACAGAAGAGAGAAAACCCTTCAGCAGTATGTAGTTCTAACTTTTGAGTCCGTGGATGAAATCCTATGGTGTTACCATTTAAATGAAACCCCTTCAGCAGTATTTTCACATGGTACTATTTATTTAGTATGAAGCCCTAACGTTTGAGTCAGTGGATGAAATCCTATGGTGTTACCATTTAAATGAAACTCCTTCAGCAGTATTTTCACATGGTACTATTTATTTAGTATGAAGCCCTAACGTTTGAGTCCGTGGATGAAATCCTATGGTGTTACCATTTAAATGAAACCCCTTCAGTAGTACTTTCACATGGTACTATTTATTTAGTATGAAGCCCTAACGTTTGAGTCCGTGGATGAAATCCTATGGTGTTACCATTTAAATGAAACCCCTTCAGCAGTACTTTCACATGGTACTATTTATTTAGTACGAAGCCCTAACGTTTGAGTCCGTGGATGAAATCCTATGGTGTTACCATTCAACTGAAACCCCTTGAGCAGTACTTTCACATGGTACTATCTATTTAGTATGTAGTTCTAACTTTTGAGTCCGTGGATGAAATCCTATGGTGTTACCATTCAACTGAAACCTCTTCAGTAGTACTTTCAAATGGTACTATCTACTTAGTATGTAGTTCTAACTTTTGAGTCCGTGGATGAAATCCTATGGTGTTACCATTCAACTGAAACCTCTTGAGCAGTACTTTCAAATGGTACTATCTACTTAGTATGTAGTTCTAACTTTTGAGTCCGTGGATGAAATCCTATGGTGTTACCATTCAAATGAAAGCTCCTCAGCAGTACTTTTACATGGCTAAATTTACTTAGTAATCAATTCTTACTTTCTTTAGTAATTAGTAAGTAGTTGTAACTTTTGGGTCTGTGAATCTGAATTCCTATGATGTGACCTTACAAACGAAGCTACCTTGGCAGTACTTTCACATTGTACTTTTGTCTTTCAACCTTTAACGAAATGAAATTTAAAACTTGTAAGAATGAAAGTGTTTGCCGATTAACGCATGAGCGGTGAGCAGATCGTATACCTTGCTCATAATGCTAAAGACACGGGGATCAGCACCAAATTTCAGAGCAGCCTGTTGAAAGACAGATGGAAATAGTCAAATACTTTAAATTATGAGAAACAAAGCTTTAAACCCGTTCAAACCAGTAACAAGTACCGCCCTCAAGAGAACTGTTAACTAAAAAGAACCCAAGGGGGTGGGGGTAACTCCCCCATAACAATGTAGAGGGTACTCGTATGAAAATATCGAAAACACGCCTATGAGGTACTAAAGTTTGCGGGCAGGTTTAAAATTCATTTTCTCTTCTATACCACAAAGTAACAGGAACTTTTGAAAACATTTAATAGCAATAAAGACGGTTCAAATAATTTAAACAATTTATAATTACGTTAATCAGTTTTCTTGAGACAAGAACCTTTCTCCGCAAACTGCTTTTAAGGGAAAGCCTGCCAGCTTTATTGCCAGATACATAAGATGCCATGCCAAGAAGTCCGGTATATTTTCTGTTAGCACCGATAGCACTTCCATTTTGCCTTCAAAGGTATTTTTTGTTATCCATGGCTTACCTCCTCATGTCCATATTCAACTCGGTAGATTCGTGGCCACAAAGGCCATGGGTTGGTTACACTTCTGCTCTTGGGAGGAGTTCCCAACACTTCAAAATTAGTGATACTCTTGGCATTCTGCAGGATATTACAAACCAAACATAAATAATAATTACCAGCAGCAATCACTAAAAGATGATAACGGAGGTTTGCTAAGCTTCTTCGAGCACCTTGTCTTGATAAACCTAATCTACTATATAAGAATACTAGAGAAAGGCAGATGTCACAATTTGGGTATTTTCTAATAAATCATAGAAAGCGTAGTTGATTTGTCTGTAGCCTGCGAAACCAGTACTAATTTCGGTTTTCGTTTCTCTCCACCTGACAAGTAAGTTTTCGGCATGTGAAACAAAAGTATAAAAAAGCGCTGCTAACGCTGGCACGAGGCTAAAACGACGTGCAGAATGTGCTTTGTTTTGTTTTTGCTGTTTTTTCCCCTCCATTTCCGTTTAAAAGTTTTCGTGGACACCTTGCATCGCTCGAAAATTGATTCTCCAGTCTTCTAGCTGGCATTCGATGGCCTACCAATCGGGCGCATACGTTGACTTAACTGTACACTGACGTGAAAATTTTGTATTTTGGCACTGGAACTAGTTATAAAATATAACAGCTGTAGGGTATACCTGTCTGAGCGATGTTCCAATGCAATCTACACCGGTATCACCTCCGCCAATGATGATAACATCCAATCCAGTGGCATCAAGTGATGGTAGATTATAGTTACCTACAAGCACAACAAAAATTCACAATTTTCAAAGCTACTTTTGCGAATATTAACCATTTGCATGGGAAGGGGTTTTATACGACACATTCAACAGTTTAAACGATATTTACTGTGACATGAACATCTCATTCTTAATTCTTTACGACTCTGGAATTTTCCAAGACTTTCCGGGATTTCCAAAGCCCATATAAAACCTGTCATCTTCGTCCCGATTGACTCCTGGGATATTTAATAGCCATTTTAAAGCTCTTATAATTTATATTGTTATAAAACATGACTAGACGACAAATTCAATCTAAACTGATGACAGACCGCACAATCAGCAAAACATTTCAGCGAAGGTATAATTCTGAAGGTCAAATCTTACCCATAAGCCTTTTCTGGCAGGTCTCCAAGAACTGCATGGCAAAATGAATACCCTCCAAATCACGGCCTAAAATAAATTAAGACGAATATGAAGAAGAAAAAAGAACAACTGATTCTACAAAAACCACGACAGTTTCACGTTTACACAAGAATCCCGAACAAAGGCAAAGTCTGCAGACAGCCAGCCTAACAAATGATGAAATGGTCCTATGTTGCACTGCCGCAGAAAATGTCTTCTTTCCGAGTGTCTCCAACTCGATGTGATCTACAGGGTTCAAACGTACTCAGCAAAAATAAACATCAACAGGAACAGCCTCCTAACTGTCAATTACATTGGCTTTTTTTTGCAGCCATTACAGGGCTTGAAATTAACTTGAATTCCAGCTTGTCCTTTGGGCAAGCAGCTCTCAGCTTTTGCTTCCCTAGGGACATTTCTAGGTTGCCTTAGTAATGATTTAGTTAGAGGATGACTTGCTTCTCCATTGGGCCAGTGAATTGTAAAAGTTACTTGCTCACAAACAAAATCTACTCGTCCCGGATGACCGGACGGTACTTTTTTGACGGAAGAATAAGCGTCAAAAACTTGTCCTAACTTACTAAACTCCATCTTAAAGTGCGAAAAAAATTACCCGGCAATGGGATGTTGCGTGGACATGTTGAGCCCACAGCCAGTAGGACAGCATCATTATCATCTAAAATTTGCTGGGCATCCACATTCTTTCCCACTTCAGCGTTGTTAATAAACTTGATTCCTTCAGCCGCTAGCAGATCGATTCGTCGCTGAACAATCTGTAAAAAAAAAAAAGAAAAAAAGCTGGTCACATTCGCCACTTTACACGAGAAGGAAAATGGAGCCCATGGACGCTTACACGTGTTGCGTGCTTAAAAAAGGCCATTAATAGAACCATGGTTCGTACAACGTCAGACAAACAATTTTCAAGGACGTTTCAAGGATTTTCAAGGACAAATTATAGTTTTCAAGGACTAAGGTTTATGTAACAAATTGGCATTCTTTAACCCCCTTTTGGAGACATTTACGATTTTTACTTCTTCGGCCATCGTTGATCACATTATTTTATACTACTTTCCACAACAAAACTTTGCAAAAAGAGAAGAGAGACTTGCAATTGCATCTGAGGTACAGAATAGCATTTGGAATAAAGAAACAGAAATAAAAGGTTACTTATGTTTTAACCGCAATTAAGTTGTCATCATTAAAGTAACGTCACAGTTTAGTCGACTTTATAGAAGAATCGCAATACCCGTTACAAACACAAACCTTTTTACTCAGTTTCATTGGTGGCACGCCATACATCAACAATCCTCCACATCTATCATTTCGTTCGTACACGGTGACCCAGTGGCCAGCCTAATATATACAGCAAACACATCATTTATTAGAAAAAATAAAGAAAATGACGAGGCTGGTAGCAAGAGAATAAAGGAGCGGTTTTCTGACAAAATGTGCTACGCATCCTGGGAGCAGAATCTTCTTTTGTCTTCTTGAGTTAGGAGGAGAAAAGGAGGTTGGCCCTGCCTGAATCACGAAAGAACACACTTTGGAGCTAAGTAATGGTTACCTTGTTCAGTTGGGCAGCTGCTGCGAGTCCAGATGGACCACTGCCTATTATGGCAATCTTTTTACCTGTACGGTAAGTTGGGATCTGCAAGTGGAAGAGCAATTTTCGATGGGAAACTTTACTTTACGAGACCACTTACAAATCAAGATGGTCTTTTGGATTTTTAAGAACATAGTACATGCACACCGTAACAGGTTGAGCCAAAATTGTTCTGTAGGAAACGTCTAAAAAGGCGCAATAAAATGAAGAAGGCAAAAAAAAAAAAAACAAAGTGGTTGCAAACTTCGGTTTTATAATGGCTTTAAAACGACAAAAAATGGATGGGCAACAAGGACTAAAGCGAAATAACTACTAAACTTCCCACACACAACGAGGAAATTACCCGGCAATGGGAGTCATGCCAAGCCAACAATTCAGCCTGAACTGTAATATCAACACCAGTGGCAGACAAAAAGCTGAACAACAAACAATAACAACCAGAACTCAGGTACTACTTCAAATGCTAAAACAGCAAACTCCCCCCCTCCCCCACCACCAGAAGAAAGGGTGGGAAGGTGGGCGGGGCAGATCAGGTCAGGTCAGATAATGGCGGACGGCAACAAAAACCTGAAATCTGAAACACCACGTGACTTAAACCTCCACCGTACACTCGAACCCACACTCCCAGCCGTGTGTGATAAAAACCACACTTCTCTAAAAATCCGCCAAGGATGTCACAAGCTGGCCTCCAACGATTCGATAATTTAAATTCAACTTTAATGCAACCCTGCAAGCTACAAACACATTCAAGCATGAGAGTCTTACACCAATAGACAAGTACATTTCTATATTTTGTATGTTGACAATGCCACTTATTGTTCACCTGTGGTGTGATCCATCCTTGTTCAAATCCATGATCGATGATTGTGCACTCGATTTTCTTGATTGTCACCGGTTCAGCATTGATTCCTAGAACACAGGCCCCCTGTAAAAAAATTTTGAGAACTATTACTGATAAGTAAAACTGGCGTGGTCATGGGCGCGAGAAGACGACTAGCTCGGAACTATCATCCATCTCAAAAATCCGAATCTTTTGCTTACCTCGCATGGGGCAGGGCAAACACGACCGGTGAACTCCGGAAAGTTGTTTGTAAGTAGCAGTCGATCCAATGCTTCTTTC
Source organism: Porites lobata (assembly GCA_942486035.1). Lineage (NCBI taxonomy): Eukaryota > Metazoa > Cnidaria > Anthozoa > Scleractinia > Poritidae > Porites > Porites lobata. The sequence continues at coordinate 483,699 of CALNXK010000077.1, read as the reverse complement.
CATTTATCCTAAAAATGTTAGGAGTCCGTTTAAGTTCTAACGTTTCATTACTTAAGGTTATTCTTGAGTACTGTATTATGCATCCTCACTGTGCACAATTTCTCGCGTGATTAGCACGCACACATTAAAACATGGCGGCTTTTGCCTTGATGCTGGAGCTCCTCGGACTGGGAGAGGTAAAGATCATATTATATTTTTCTCCTAAACAAGTATGGTGACCTATCATCTTTTTCTCTTATGTTAAAATGATCGGTAACTTTTGTAAAAGATAGACTAATTCTCAATGCAGAAAAAGAAATAATTGTCGGAAGCATGTTTAAACCACGTAGTCGAATATATAATCACATTGCTATTTCAGGGAATTATTGCGCCCTTACAAGTTGCTGTCGCTTCTAAACGAGTACGCAGACTCCCGAATTTATTTCGAAATTTAAGTTTCTGTAACAGAAACAACCAATCGGAAAAAGTTTGACCAACGTCCCACTGCAGAGAGGATTGACCTTAAGATAAAGCATATAAAGTACTGTTTAGCCGTTTTTTGTTACCTGAAACACCAAGTCATTCCATCTGGGGATGATGTTTCCTAGAGGACAACCTGTGTGAGACTGGCAGAACGGTACTCCACATTCCATACATCTGTTAAAAAAAGCACGTACATAAAAAAAAACTCGGTCATGTACTGTCAAGTTTACGTTCTGTCCACTGTGTACTCTATACATTCCAGTTGTGCAATTTCGCTCAGTTATTCTCTTCCAAGGTTTTTTCATCTTTTAACATGGAGACAAGTTAGGAAAAGACCGTCAACTCCGCTGGGAAAAGCGCCTCTAAATTAGTAAAACAGCCAAGTTTGAAAGTGATGCGTTTTAAGCGAGTGAGTATATAGCTCCTTGCGGGCTTAAGTCGCGAAATTTTATAGTACGTTTGTAAATTTTCGCAACTTTAAGAGCTATATCTTCGCTCGCTTAAGACGTATCACTTTTAATCTTGGCAATTTTACTAATTTTAAGGCGCTCTTTCCAGTGTTGTAGACAGATTTTCCCTGACTGGTCCAGGACAAAAGTTGCAAAAACCGACGTGGAAGGGTCTATCACTTGCTACATTATCTATTTAACAATTAGTTCATGCGTCAGCGTGCGTATGTCGAGATATTGAGCACGCGGGAAGTTTGGAGAGCACGAAAGAGGCGTAAGAGTTGCACGAGGCGCAGCCGAGTGCAACTCTAGCCTCTTGAGTGCTCTCCAAACTGCCCGCGTGCTCAATATCTCGACATACGCACAGCTGCAGCATGAACTAATTGTTTTATAACATTATCAAAGCGATCAATGCAGCAGTTAACTTAAAATTTTTTTATTGTAGGGCGCGCTCAAAGCAGTACGCGTCAATGTTTACGTGACTATATTTTTTTTCGCTCACAGTTAATCTTATGTTTTCGTCCTGAAACTGAGAGAAAGTGTACTCTAAAATGATTGTAAAATCCATATTTAGGTGCCGGAAAACTATTAATTTACCGAAAAATTGTTATTGAGAGAAAACAACTTTGCAAAGAATGACCTCACGCCATAGCCCGCACAGCTCGCGGAGATGACAACAACAACAACAACAACACTCACCTCTTTTCCTCACTATCGGTTAACAAATTCAAACGTTTCCTCTTAAATTTCCCTATAAAACACATGGTAAACGCTTCGTTGTCTATTGCTGAGTTATGGATGCACTCAGGAGTCTAAGAATTACTAAGCTCACAACAACTCGAGGAATTACGAATAGTTTATTGACGTCATCAGCGTGCTCAATAGGAATATGAAGCACGCTCGCGCTATTGAATTTGATTAGCCGAAATTTCCTAGCTATGTTATAATTCGTCTTTACAGCGATCGCTTCCGAACAACTATTTATGCCATGTAAAGTCACAAACCTACCGTGCAGCTTGTTCTTTTAACTCTGATTTGCCTTTGTTGTAGTAAATCTCATTCCAATCCTTCATTCGTTGTTTTGCTGGACGATACTTCACTTTGCTTCTGGAGTATTTAACAAACCCTCTGCAATAAAAGAATTGAGTTACAAAAAGTCAGAGAGCTTTGGAAAAGTTAGGCCCCGCATATATGGAGAAAATTTGGCCTGGGTCAGTCACTGGCCTGGGCGAGCTAACTTTTCGCTTTGTTTACAAAACGAGGCGAAGGTTTTCAAAATAAACACAAGGTGGCTCGGCTTGAAGAGTGACCCAGGTAGCCGGGTCACCCTTTTTGATGGTAGGGTCATCCTCCTTGCTAGCCTGTCAACAGACCCTCTAGTTTCTCTTCAAAGTCCGTCGGGCGCGCGTCATAAAAAAAACTAAATTAAAATAAACCGTCTGTGTACAGGCTACCTCATTGTCAGGCCAACTCGGTGAAACCGAGACAATCTGAACAAGCGCATGCACTGTTAGCTCTGACAAAGGGGTTATTTTTTTTCTCATATAAACGCTTGCTTAGGTTGACTCGGCTGGGTGGGTGAGTCTCTTTCCCGGAACAACGTTTCCCCATATAAATGAGGCCCTTCTTATAACCGGAACCAAACGGCCATAAAAATATATTATTACACTTTACTGATGCTTTGTCTGAAATTTTTTATTAGCGATAAAACAAGCTATAAAAAAAATAATTCACTCGCTTTTTTGAAATTAAACTATTATAATTTAAGTCTCTTGTTCTTCCTTGTATCATCGATCTTCCCTATTGTCAATTAGGCCCACCGCCGACGACTCCGCTGATGTAAAATGTACAAGACAGTGAGCATGCAAAACCCGGGCGGTACTAAAACGGAGAACGGGAAGCGGGAAACGAGGAGGGGGAATCAGGAAACGGGAAAATGGAAAAAGTAAAGACCAAAACCTAACTTGAACCCTTGCCTATCAGTAACTTCATTTTTAAGTCTCTGTTTTCCCTTCTTTGTTCCCATTTGAGTGGCTTGCTTTGACAAGCCACAACAAATTAAAACCCAGAAAATTCTTTTTACCGGTGTTTCAGCAGTTTTGTGCTGATAGACATCAAGTTGAAATATTTATAGAGCGATCTGTAACTGTTTTCAAACGCACCTGGTTTTGTCCAGGACTCTGTCAATAACCTTCTGATCCATAGTTGTATCAGGAATTGCTGCTTCAATATCAACCAACCCAGAATCGGTTTGTTTTTTGACTGGCGGAGGAGAATCTTCGTGTTTCTCTCCATTCGTTTTTTCTCCGTTCGTCTTTTCTCCATTTTTCTTTTCCCCGTTTGTTTTTTCGCCATTTCCCTTCTCGCCATTTGTTTTTTCTCCATGGGTCTCACTGCTTTGGAGATCCTTCTTGAGTTTCTGGAGAGCGAAAATACAACAATAACAATACAAAAAAGATAAACAACAGCCCTAGGGCGAATGTTATATCATGGATTATCCATGGTCAAATAAGCTAAAGACTGTCGTTGTGATATGTAACCAAGATTGCGCAGTCGAGAAGCTGGCCTTTGGGCTTAACTAACTAGCAACGTGGGGCAAAATTAATTGTAGAAACTTTAATGTGTACGTCAAACGTCGGAACTAAAAATGGAAATTTGCTTTCTGCTGAGAGAATGCGGAAGTTTTCTTTTACACTGCCTTTGTCACCAATGATTAATATTAAATACTTCTCTTACATAAACGTTTTGCAATGTTCTCGTCCAAGTTACGGTATCAGAGCCTCTCAAATTAACAAAAAATACAAACAAACAGTCAACTGAAAGTATCCAAAATTTGATTAAACAATTATTTACCTCAGCCTCCTCCTCTTCTTTGAGCTGCTGAAGAGCTCGCTTGTAATCACGAGGAATAATCTGCAATAAAATAAGACAGCGCCATCAGTGACAAAACGGGAAACAGAAGTAACATACAGAACACTAGTTACAAGACAAGGACGACTACGAAGAATTAGCCTGAGAAAAAATTCAACAATTGACATTTCGCGGCGCCGTCACTAGTTTCCCGGCGAAATGACGTCTGAGGAACGACAGCAAAAATTCCAAACTGATTACACGTTACATTTTCAACCAATCCGAAGCACTACCCAGATCTGGATAGTGACGCTACTTCAGAATGGAATTTCTGCGCTCATTTTTCAGACGTCATTTCGCGGGGAAACTAGTACTGTAGTGTTGTCGCGAAATGTCAACTTTTTTCTCAGCCGGCTACGAGAACGAGAGATTGTCTCAATACTAAGTAATACACGTCATTTTGGCGGGAAAACGCGATAGCCGTCGTTAATCTACTACCGGTTGTAGCGAGAATGTCTTGGTGGCGGACACAAGTTATCAAATGTTTGAAGTCTTATCACTTTGCAATCGGAAAAGGGTTAACCTCCTTTAAAAGAAGTAACATCATCCCTGATGATGCCGTTGATCGGCGAAAGCTTGGATTTCAGATTTTACTTTTAAACAGCAGTTAAAGGCCTCACTAGAACAGTTTTATCTTTTTAATTATGCTGAAGGACAACATGAACAGATTATAGACATAACGGTGTTTTAAACTTTTCTAGTGAAGAATATTAAAATGAAGCTTTCCGGGGTGTCCTGATCTTGAGAATACGCGAAAAAAAAAAAAAAATTCGCACCTTAACAAACAACTTGACAGAGTAGTTCCAGTCCTCCAACAAACGCTCGGCAACTGGTGAACCAGTCAACTGTTGATGTTCCTGTACCAGTCCCCTGACCAGGTCCGCATCTGATCCAGTAACAGGCTCAAGGTCAACGATCTCCTGATTACAAAGCGATGAAAAGTTCTTTTTCCTGTTAATCAAACGACATAGCATTTGTCAAACGTGGTAAAATTGTACAACTCCCTAAACGCACGCTAAAACACGAACTGGTTCGAAACGAATTAAAGTCAGTAAGATTGAATGGTGAAATATCAATATGTTGGCAGATTTTATCATTTTCCTTTCTTACCTACCAATGTGTTTAAAATCTTAATATTAAGACTACACGACTATGACCCTTTAACAGGGCAAAAGTAAGTCAGTTCTCTCAATGTAATCAACCAAAGCTTGGTTTTATAACAATGATAACCATTTACAGTCTCGTTTTATTTGTTTTCTACTCTTAATTAGATTTCATTATTCTACTAGCAATCTTTTAGAATAATTTCCTTACCTGTCAAGGACATAAGCCACCCCTCCTGACATCCCAGCAGCAAAATTACGACCAGTCGAACCAAGCACAACACAAAGACCCCCAGTCATGTATTCACAGCCATGGTCACCAACACCCTACAAATAAACACACAATTCAGTCACACGCACGTTGCAATGTACAGAGGACGTCCGGACGAAGTGAATACCACAATTTAGACTCGCACATAAGGCTAATGACAAACATCAGATTCAGGTTGAAAATTTCTCAAATTAGGAAACAAGCAGATAAAAACTGTCCAAAATAATTCTTGTGAATGATCCTGACAGGAATTTACTATTTGACGTTTATATAAAATGAAGAGTAAACGACAAATAAGTATTACACAACATGGTCACGCTGTTCATATTAACGTTCGCTGTTTGCCGAAAACGTGACTCAAAATGCCTTTATTATCGCAGCTCATAATTGCAAGTAATTTTACACAATGGCTGTCTTACTGGAAGAGAGGCCATCATTTGTACGTGCCCATCCTTCAAGCCGTTCAAAGCAACCTTGTTTGAGACCCTAAGTATTGGTTTCACTCTACCACGAGCTCGCAATGCCATGGTATAAATGGCCAACAAATTAAGACAATTTTAATGCTAAAACATGCCTTACCTCGCACACTGCTGTCACTCCAGAATTTCGAACACAAAATCGCTCAGCGGCTATGCCTCTTACGAAGGCCTGTACACCAAGAAAAATTTACATCATTACGAGGGCACAGTTTAGACTCAAAAATTCACCTCAGCAACTTGAATAACTGAAATTCAAACACTTTTCAATGTAGTCTTTTTTACCTTGCCTGCAGTAGCACCGTAGAAACAAACATTTCCAACAATGATGTTCTCTTCTGCTTTAAAATCACTTGGGTGGTTGCTACTTGGATAAACAATAATCTTGCCTCCAGCTAAGCCCTGAAAGGTGAGTCATTTATACAAAACACATTTCCTCGTTAGAATTACACAATGTCTTTCTCCTATTACTGTTCTAAAACAATGCAGTTCCCGGAAAAACACATCCTTAACACACTTGGGTCATAGCTGTCCAATTTGAATTTTGACATATTGCTTTATAAAGTTTTCTGTCAGAAAAATTCAAAGGGAGGAAGTAATCTCATGTCAACAGCCGTTTAGCGTGCTTTCCACTGGTTTCCCCGCGAAATGATGTCTGAGAAACGAGCGCAGAAATTCTATACTGTTGACGTGTTACTACCCACATCGGGATAGTGCTTCTGATTGGAGGTGCGGCGAGGAAAACTTTCTTCAGCTAACCAGAAGCAGTACCCAAAATTGGGTAGAGACACGTCATCAGAATTAAATTTCTGCGCTTGTTTCTTGGTCGGCAATTCGCGGGACAACTAGTGGTGGCGCCTCGAAATGTCGGCTGTTTCCTTAAGCTAACTAAACAGGAGATGGACAAGGGATAACGATTATGCAAATCTACTTTACAAGAACAGTGTATTATATCCCGTCATTATAACCAAGTCAGAGTTCTATTTAGGATTTATCGTTTGGGGGAGAAGTCCCGAGAGGCCGAAGGCCACGCGCTTCCTAGGGGGGTCCGGGAGCATGCCCGCCCCCCAGAAATGTTTTGAAATGAATATGCGCTGGGATGCAATCTGGTGCATTTTGATACACAATTTTGAGAAATGTTATAGTGTGTGCAATGAACCCGTCGCGTCTGGATGATTTTTCCAAAAAAGTTACCTGTAAACCGTAATGATAACAATATTCTTTTGGGGTAAGCTTGGCATTTTGGGGGCGAAACCTGTACCCCTCAAATACCCTAGATAGAACCCTGCAAGTGGAGAACGGTTTGAACATTCCCAACTGGTAGGAGGGGAACTAGTTGGCTATTTACAAGCGTGGCGAGGATTTGAACTGGGGACTACCGAGAACAAATCCAGCTAGCGGTCAGGGCGAGACTTGAACTCGGGGCCTGGGTTCCCGAGTCTAGCGCTCTAACCACTCAACCACGATCACTCCAGAAGGTTTAAGTGTCGTGCTAAGCAGACTGACCCACAGCTGACATAATTAAGTTGTGTTCTGGATAATTGGATAATACCTTGCCTACGTAGTCATTTGAGTCACCTTCCAATTCAAGAGTGATACCGGGAGAAAGGAATGCACCAAAGCTCTGACCTGTCATGGGAAGAATACGTAACAATACTTAAAATGTACGTAGGTTGAATACTGTAAATGACCTAATAAACGCCCGGTGCGTCTACTTAACTTTAGGGGTCCAAGCGGCGGCATAGGGGGCGTTTAAAAGAGAGAGGCGTTTATTCTCATAACTGTAACAAGCTCAATAAAATTAATATGCTTTCAGCAAAAATATCAAGAGGGTTTAAAAACAGCGGAATATCCTCTCCACCAATTGATACGTCTTCGCCGTCTAGAGATCCATATCGCTCTTTCAAATCCCAACATCGATGTTAGAATATTCGCTGAGGGTTATTGTGTTGCCATCGTTAGTCTATCCTTACTTTGAACTCGACATTGAACAGAATGAAATACGCAAAGCCTTGTTAATCAAGCAAGAAACTGAGTGAATTGAACGATTTTGCTCTTATTTATTTATTTATTTATTTATTTATTTTTTGCTAATTCCTAGTATTTTGGAGTAATTCTCATTGGGGGTGTCTGTCAGACAAGGGGGGTTTATAGGAGAGGGGCGTCTAATACAATTTTAACAGCGTAGAAGGAGCGTTTATTCGATAAGAGGCGTTTAATGGGAGTGGGCGTTTATTAGGTCATTTACAGTATGATCATTCGGGTCGGCGAAGTCCTGAATAGCACATTTGTTCACAGTGACTAACGTTTCAACAACCTGTGCGATAGTCACCTTAGAGTCAAAGTGAGTTCATAGCATTAAACTCTAGTTATTGACTGCCTGGTCAATTAAGTCGCGATGTTATTGATCGTGGTTTACTTAGGCCATGATGTCATTGGCTTCGAAGACTTGGCACATTGGAAAAACGATATCATAGACGAAGAAGGAGACAAGTCTTTCGAGACCAAATGCCCAATTGACCACTCCAGAAAATACCATAACATACCATAATGCTCTTTGTTTGTCACCCTAACATTTTGCAAGTTAAAATGGCTCCAAGAGAAACTGAAAACAATGCTTATGCAAAATTTTGGGGTGACAAACAAAGAGCATTATGGTATGTTATGGTATTTTCTGGAGTGGTCAGTATAGTTGCGCGAGCTAAGCACTTGCCTGCAGATCCTTTAGCTTTGATGTGAATGGTTCCATCGGGAAGACCTTTCTCGCCAAATGTCCTAATGATAAGATCATTGGAAAGGTATATTATAACATTCCTAACATTTATTTGTCATTCATGTTAAGGCTTAACTGCAGTCATCTGGGGGTTTCAATCACCTAATACATCAATCAACCTGAATGGATGAATCTTCACCGCACATAATTTCCTATCATTTCACGACCAACGAACCGAAAGCTCCAAAAATAACGCTTATGATGATGAGGTGACAGAAGAAACTTTGTGTTCATTTACCTTGCAATGTGGTAACTTAGAGTGGTACCAAATGCTCGGTCAACGTTCAAAACAGGCATCTCCAAATACAAGTTCTTTATACTGCCACTGAGGATCCCTTTTGCAGCTTCGATGAGTTGGTTGTCCTATCAATATTAAACACAATACGTGAAAAACTGACTCTATAGAGCGTTTTCACATAACGTCACAACGGCCATATTGATGTTCCAAAACAATGAAACGGCGGCCATGTTGGTGTTCCAAACCAGTCCTGTGGGAGTTGAACTCTTTCCTTATGTAAAAACTTTCTTTTGTTCCAATAAATTAGTATAGATACTGACCATGTGAGTGAAACCGCTCTATAGCCGTAACACTATTACTGGATTTAAGAAACTTGACACCGGTTAAAAAAAAAAACGGTTTCACGGTATAGCGCATGCGCTGTTTTTTTCTGCCGGGACATGCTGTATCATCTATGCAAGCAATATGAACATGTCATAATGTTGTCAAAGAACCAATCTGCACATTCCCTGGCAGTCATTTGATCAAATTATGCGCAAATAGCTGTAAATTCATCAATCATGGAAGAAAACCTTCGGGTCAACAATAAATTCAAAGTGGGTAATGTTGGCATAATCCACTAATTTTTCTGCGATTTTAGTACTCCTCCATCCCACTTCAGGTTACTCTGAAATACAATTCCACTCTGAAATACACTCTGAGATCGCTGAGATACCTGTGAGTGGGATTGTTAACCGATAGAATTGATAATAAATTAGAAAAAAGTAATTTAATTAATGAGCATGCACTGAACTGTGAGCCTGTCCCTTTAAATAACGCAGATAAGCGTTTTGCGACATCTTTGTATTTGATACTCATAACTCACCTTTCTTAACTCCAGTTTGTGATTCTGCGGTTCACTTCCTCCCAGATGATCACCAGGGTTCAGTTCATTACCCGTCATCAAGATGGGACTGAAGTCCAGCAACTGATAAAAGGAAGAAAACAGACTCATTTTTATTAAGAAAAGTTTTATCAACTCTTCTCTAAATGTAGAAGAATACGACGAGCACTTGGATTAAATTTTTACACTTTGAACCACGGCAGGCGGCAAGTTAATTTGCCCTCATACACTTATTAGATGATTGAATGTGCACTCGGAACGTTGTTTAACCGGTCATTGGCCAGGAGAAATCAAAAACAAAGGTTATGCAAAGTTTTTTTTTTTGGTGGGGGGGGGGGGGGGGCGGAGGGGAAAACAAGGTGTATTGTGGGAGATGTACAAATGGCGAATTGACTTGACTGACCTTCACTTTATCATTTAGGGGGTTCGCAGGTTCCAGTAAGTCGCATCTTCCAATCATTTCATTCATTTTGCGGAAACCCATTTTAGCCATGAACTCACGAACCTAAAAAATGAAGAAGAATAAAATAAAAATCAAACTATAGAACTCCTTAGAAATACGAAGAAAAGAACACGGTCAACAAACAGCTGGTGAGGTGTATGCACAACACCTCCTTGTGATTAGTACTAGCATTGTGGCAGAGTACTTAAATAACCTAGGGTGGCTCCGATATTAATTCAGTCTCACTGGATTATGACAAACGTCTTCAGCAATGGCTACGAAACTTTGAGATGAACTACAGCCATCATTCGGCCAGATTTTACTGGTGAGAAGTATATTTTATGAAAATAGCCCTTAATTGGAAACTACGTTTCGTAATTTTGTTTGTTGATATTTTTTATATTAAAGATGAAACAACAACAACATGATATTAATTTGAGGAGGACTCGGAAAAAAAATCCGAGTCCCAGATGGGATTTGAACCCACGACCCTCCGTGATCTAGTCGGATGCTCTAACCACTTGAGCTACTGGAGACTCTGGTGAGCAAGGGCCAATTTGTGGGTCTCGACTGGAACCGCATCACGCGGCTACACAGCCAAGTAATGACTGGCACACAAGAACTCACTAACAGCATCGCGCTGTCACCTTAAAGCATATATTTGATATTAATTTGAGGAGGACTCGGAAAAAAAAATTTGAGGAGGACTCGGAAAAAAAAAATATCATGTTGTTGTTGTTTCATCTTTAATATACTCAATTTGGAGGTTGGTTGGCCGCATCTTGGATATGCTTTAAGGTGACAGCGCGATGCTGTCAGTGAGTTCTTGTGTGCCAGTCATTACTTGGCTGTGTAGCCGCGTGATGCGGTTCCAGTCGAGACCCACAAATTGGCCCTTGCTCACCATAGAGTCTCCAGTAGCTCAAGTGGTTAGAGCATCCGACTAGATCACGGAGGGTCGTGGGTTCAAATCCCATCTGGGACTCGGATTTTTTTTCCGAGTACTCCTCAAATTAATATCATGTTGTTGTTGTTTCATCTTTAATATACTCACTTTGGAGGTTGGTTGGCCGCATCTTGGATATGCTTCAAGGTGACAGCGCGATGCTGTTAGTGAGTTCTTGTGTGCCAGTCATTACTTGGCTGTGTGGCCGCGTGATGCGGTTCCAGTCGAGACCCACAAATTGGCCCTTGCTCACCATAGAGCCTCCAGTAGCTCAAGTGGTTAGAGCATCCGACTAGATCACGGAGGGTCGTGGGTTCAAATCCCATCTGGAACTCGGATTTTTTTTCCGAGTCCTCCTCTAATTAATATCATGTTGATATTTTTTACTGAAATAATCAAAACTAAAAAAGTTATGACAAAGAGTTCGTCCTAGTTCAATGGGCCTGTATTAATACTGGAGCCATCTTAAAACTCAGAGAATTTTATAAAAACATAAATGTGTCTATGTTCCTTCCATAAGTGAAAAATCTTTCTGACTCACACATCACTGACCATAAAAAACCAAGGAAAGTTCCTTTAACGCACTAACTGTAGGTCGTCCCAAAAAGTTGTAACAAACGTTTTGTAGGAATGGCTACAAGTTAATGAAGGAAGATATGTTCTAAGGCTCTTACCTCTTCTGCTAACATGAAAAAGAAGTTGATGACATGCTCTGGTTTACCAGCAAACTTCTTTCTGAGCACTGGATCCTGCGAAGGAAGTACAACACAATAATTTAATAATAAATTTTGCATTATGCGTACGGGATTTCCTTACTTACCCAACGCCTATAACAAGGCGAATATTACATGTCTATCAGAAAAGACTTTGCCTAAGCTATCCAATCTTATCACCAAATGTCAGACTCGTTAAAGAACAGCAGTTAAAATTTGCCTACTAAAGATTCGAGGACGAGATTTAACTTTAAGTTTTTTCTGGCGTATTCCCAAAAAATAGAAACCCTGGAAAGTTTCATTTTACTGTTTCACCACAAAAGTGACACTGGTTTTGTTTTTATTGAAGGAGGTTAAGCCCTCTCCGGATTGCAAAATGGTAACACTTCTAAAACTTGATAACTTGTTCCCATCTCTAAAATCCGTAGTGGAATGGCGACGGCAACCTTTGACGATGGCTATCGCGTTTTCCCGCCAAAATGACGCTGCAGCTGGTTCACACGCGTACCACTCAGTATTTAGAAAATCTCGTTCTCGAAGTCGTACTCGTCTTATGAATCAAAAGGCGTCTATTACCTGTGTGGCTATTCCAACAGGACATGTATTCAGGTGACATTTTCTCATCATAGTACATCCCAAGGCAATAAGAGGAGCAGTAGAGAATCCAAACTCGTCGGCACCCAAGAGAGCTCCGATCACAACATCACGTCCTGTGCGTATTTGTCCATCAACTTGCAGGACAATTCTTCGGCGAAGATTGTTTAGTACAAGAGTTTGATGGGTCTCTGCAATCCCAAGTTCCCATGGTAATCCAGCATGTTTAATTCCTGACCATGTGCTTGCTCCTGTTCCACCGTCGTGACCAGAAATTGTGATGTGCTCAGAGTGACCCTTTGTGAAAGAAGAGTAAATAAGAGAGATATATTTTAATTTAATTTAATTTTAGTCTCTAACAATACCTGAACAACAGAATTTACATTAAATAACTTTAAAATTACATATTATTACAATAAATTACAGTCCTGCTACAAAAAATACAACTACAATAAAAAATAAGTCTACTTTTTAGTATAATATTACTACAGTATTTGAATTGGTCTTGTCAATTAGAGGTTTCCATTTATTCTAGTAGTATTCGGGTGATTTAGAATTTATTGATGTTTGTTTTTCCATCTCAGCACTACAGTTTTAGAGGCTCTTCCGTTATACTGTAGCTACTGAAGCTATGTGGCTGGGAAAATGGTAAATTAAATATGTTATCAAGAAATTTTAAATGCTTACCGCCATGCAGTTCAAACAAATACGACTATTTTAACAAACAAGCTCAACCGCAATGAAACCGGCTAAACCACCCATCTGGAATCCAAACTGATCCTAATCTTCAGGCTGCTATTACACATGCTTGACACGTATGTAGTCAGCATTCGTTAAATCAGGTTTGTCACTAAGATTTCAAGTTGCCGGGTACATACAACAAGTAGGTGGGGAATCAAACGGCAACGGATTTCTTTTGGTTCTATTTTTCTTCTATTTCCCTTTGAAAGTAGCCGAGGGCCACACTCATAGTAGCCGGGGGAAATCCCCGGCCCCCGCCTCTTAAAGGCAGCCCTGCCGTTTAGACTTTCACGTCATAACCTTCCCGTGAAACGTACGCAAAGCACCAGAATTGGCGCAGGAGCGTTTTGACCTTCAATCAGAAGCCGGCACACGTGCAGGCACTCCCTAACCTTTGGTTATTACTACAAGTACGAATATAATATTCACATGGCCTACCTTTGCAACTCCAGCAGCGATCACCCCTACTCCCACCTCAGACACCAGCTTCACACTAATACGGGCTTCAGGGTTTGAACATTTCAGGTTGTAAATGAGCTAAAATAATGAGAATAAAAACTGAGTATAAACTATCTGGGAACACCAAAGGCCGCTTTGCACTTCAGCAACAATTTCTGGGACGCGTCAACACTGGATTTCGCTCGGATTATGACGGATTGCTTAAAAATGTTCGGCACGCGGGGGAGGGGGAGACATGTCTTTAGGTCTTTCGCTCAGCTTTTTTAGCCCATCATTAACTCATAGTCTCGATAAGCAGCCGCCGTTGGGGGAATAAGCCCGAGAATGACAAAAGCGGGGAAATCACGCCTATAAACCGACTTTAACTCTCTGCAAACTTTTCCTGCCTTCAAGGACAAATATGGTTGTAACACAAGCAGAAAATTAAGGAACACGCTTCTCTGCTCGAAATACACAACGCTGTGTTTCAACTTAAATAAAAACAGAACTAGAATTCAAATCTAAAGTACCTCAGCCAAGTCTTCAATGGAATAGATATCGTGATGAGGAGGCGGACTAATTAGACCCACACCAGGAACAGACTTGCGAGTCTTCGCAATTTGTTTGGAAACCTGTTAAGAAGAATAGTATATACAACAGCAATTAGCCGAACACAAAAAACACTAGAACATTAAAACTTTTCAGAGACCTCAAAAAAAGCAATCCATAAAATTGTTCCGTTTGTTATCGAGATTGATCTACCGACCACCGCTAGTATCCTTAAAAATATATCCAGGAAATTACAAAAGGACTCCTTTAAGTCATTTCCTATGTTCATTATTGACAACACACAGACACAAGACAAGCTGTAAATGGTCCTACACAAAGATGAACTTAAGTCTTCGGTTGGTTGCTGTTTGGTGTCTTGATGTTAAACACAAATGCCGCAAAGCATATACGTTACACTACGAGAGTGGGGGAACAGACCAACCTCTCAAAATCTCTGTGCATATCTAAGCCCAAAACCGATTACGATAAACCCGAGGAACAAGACTTAAAAAAAGAACTATCACACCTGCCAACCTAGTTATCAGATACCACATAACAGAAAATAAAATAATATAAATGTAAGGGAATTGTGTCACCCAAAAACAAAACAAAAAGCGCGATGAGTATGACTACAATACAGTCCAAGAATCTGTAGCCGCTGTTTAAGGATAAGTGAGCAGGAAGTCATTACATATTTACCTTGTATCCGGGTAACTCTCCGCCTTCCCCAGGCTTGGCTCCCTAGGAAATCATGTGAGAAATTTGCCTTGCTTAGTTACATCATGGTAGCCGCATTTGTCAAAAGGACACGTCCTAAATTTCGTGTGACATTAATTTTGAAATCGCGGCTTCTCAAGCCCTTATTTACCTGCGCCATTTTGATCTGCAAGTCTTCAGCCATTGCTAAGTACCATGCATTCACACCGAACCTTCCAGAAGCCACTTGTCTGATAGCTGACCTGTTTTCTGGGTCACTTCCTCTTATAGGATCCTCGCCACCTTCACCTGTGTTGCTTTTGCCGCCCATTCTAAAAAAGGTACCCGTTAAAATGTTAACATTTCTGATTTCACTTGGGGAGTTAAGGGCCCACAGTCAAAGTAAACGCTAGGTAAAACTTAGCGGGCCTCCAAACACATTTGAAGTACAGAAAGAACGTTCGAGCCAGTCCTACTTCACATGACGCATCGCTTGAAGAACGGACTGGCTGCTTCATTGCCCGACCGTTATCCGCCGTAGGTCAAACCGTGCGGCCAAAACGCCATATTTTGAAAATAATTATAATAAAAAAATTCGAGAGTTTCCGCTAAATGCGTACATTGCTATTAAATTAACAGTTCTGATTAATCATGAAATTCTTTTGCCGGCTGGACTGGTCTGGGCGGTCACTGAGTTCTAATAAATGGTAGCGCCCTAAAGCCTGGTTTCCATATGATCGCTACGATCGCTGTCATCGCTGAGAGAAAAAAAGTTCAGGGACCTCAGCGATCACAGCGATTATATGGTTTCCATATGATCGCTGTGATTGCTGCGATAGCTGAACTTTTTTTCACAGCAATCGCAGCGATCATATGGAAACCAGGCGTAAGCAGCCATGATGGATTTGGCTAATAAGTTTATTTACCTAAATACGTCTTTGGGAAATGTTTTGGCCATCCCCCCGCTCGATTACAATGTAAAATTTTCTATTGTAACGTGGATAGAAAACGTCAACACAAGACCTTACCACGTTTTTTTTTCTTTCTTTCTTTTTTTTTTGAACTTGGAAACACCCCTTAACAATTCATGTACACAGAGATTACACCTACTTTGACAACTTAGGCAATCTGGAACAACCCTTAACAAGGAATTTCACATCTTCGTTACCGTCTCTGAAGTGGTTGCTTAAATTTCCTTCTTGCCGGTTCACTCTTCAGCAACAAAAACACTGTACACAATTTTCAGTTCCTTGAACTCACCAGTCCTCTTAAACGAGATTGACTTTCAGGTTAAAAATGAAACGGCAGTACACCTACTCACTTGTTCATGGCTTTGGCAAGTGTCGTATGGGTTTCGTATGAAATGGATCCAAAACTCATGGCACCTAATAAGATTAACATACGTAAATTACTATCAAAATTTGAATTCTCATTTGTTGCCCGTATTCATTTCCTACAGAAGTAGTGGGGAGAAGTTGATAAAATATCAAGAAAATTCATCTTGTGTGATCATGTCCGTAATTCTCATGACCACTCTGTTTTACAAAGCATTGGTATGTCAAAGAGAAACTTGATGCTGATCACTCTTAGGGCTTCTCTCCCTGAAAAGGGGTTTACGCGCTTGTGTCTCCCCATCTTGACCAGACCATCTGGAACCCCATTTTAGTTTTTTTCTTTGATTACTTTCATTCGAAAGATTTGGCTTTTGCGACTACAAATCATCGTCCCTTTGAGTTCCCACTAACCTCACGGGGGAAGAAAATAATATTTTCTGGAACTGTACTTTCTCTCTCCGTGTATAACATTCAAATACTTAGTCCCTATTTTATGGAGGACACAATCACAGCTCATTTCGTATCACAATGATTCTCTGGCCTAGTGGAATCCTGTCAGACATAGCTCTAGTGGTAGACAACCACAATATTGTTCTCTGGGCTTTTTAGGAGCAGCTGAAAGTGGCCCATAAAAACTTACCCTTGCCTGGGCGAATCTTCCTGATTGTTAAGAGCTTAATTAGAGCACCGCCCTGCTATCAGTGTATTTTATAAAATGAACGTTTTTGTCATCGTTATTACAAAACAAGAATAAAATAGTATTCTATTTTTAAGTGTATTTTAAACAGAAAGGCATACCTGTGGCAAACCTCTTAACAATTTCTGCTGCCGGTTCAACTTCTGAAATATCTAAGGGCTTCTTTGCAAATTTAATTTGAAGCTGACCTCGTAGGGTACAGGATCGAACCTAAAAAAGTTTATTTGCATCATTATTAAACTATCGGCCAAATAATCATCATCTGTCACGGATAATTCAGAAACGTCTCCATCAATAAATATATTTGCAAATGAAAAGTTCTCTCATTCCGTCACAGATAGTCTAGATTTTCATCGCTTTTTCAGTCCTCCGCGAGAAGAGACTTTCGGGATGAAGCGCGGGCTAATTTCCCGAACAGCGACTGGTACTCGAGCCTACAACACTAAAGGTTGAAGCAGTACTTACCACTTCAATGGAGGTTTCGCTGTACTTCTGGTAAGCAGGTTGGCTCTTCATTCGAACTGCATCCTGCCATGGGAAAGAAATTGTAATTTAAAACTTACACATTAGTGAAGAAACAGCAAAATGGCTGCCATATCAACTAAAAAGACTACTCAGCCAAAAAGACTACTTTGCCCCGGGGTCTTACCCTTACCCTTTTATATACAATTTTTGACAGTCAAGAAACCCCTTTCGTCTACCTTCTATTGACAAAAGAAAACCCCTTTACACACCAAGTTTAGGACTTTGAATCCCTTTTGTTGAACTGCTGTAAATGCACTGTGTTACATAGATGAACAAAAGGACAGAATGTATGGCGGAAAGGTTTACATCGTGGCTTGGCTGTTATAAGTTGAACAAAGGGGATAGGCAACTCAGTCAGTACCCGAACAAGCTTGGTAAATAACAGATTGGCGGTATGGCTAAAAAGGGAACTTTTCTGGCCAGGCGGAACAAAACGCGGGAAATTCCGAGCGGCTAAGATGGGCCCCTCTCACCCGTTCAGGTAGCCAATTAGAACACTGAGTTAGCATTCGCCTCAACAGTCACTCATATAATAAATCATTCCATAAACTGACCTGCAAGTTTGCAATGCATCTTGGATCGTTGATATGTTTCTCTCCACCTTCTCTCCAGTGATATTCACCCTAAATAAAACATTGTTACTCGATACTGAACTGGATCATTTTAATTTGCATCAAAAAGTAATTACCTCTTGTAAAATATCTTATTACTACGCCCGTCCGGACTTTTCAGGGATCAGGGATACGTTACAACACTGGTTGGGAACTTCAGGTTTTGATCATGAAAAGTGTCGACTAGCCTGTACACAGACGTTGTTTTATTTTTCTTTTCGTTCTTTCCAAAGACATCTACGAGCCTGCGAGCGAAGCGAGCGCGCGAGAAAGAAAAACAAAGAACGTCTAAAGACATCTTTGGAAGAAATGAGGTTTATTAAGTTTCTTCTGCCCCCACCACTACCCCCTTGCGCTCAGCTGGCGGTCAATAAATCCCCTGCGGTTTATATTTTATCACCCGCGCTCGACGGACTTTGAAGAGAAAATAGAGGGTCTGTGTCGACCAATTTTATCCGCTTTATTTTTTTACTTGTTTCTGACTAGAGTTAGTTATTTCTTTGGTGCTGCGAACTTGAAATGTCACAACAAACAATGCAAAATCCAAAGTTGAACTGCTGCATTAGCTCATACAAAATGAGCTGTTTTAATACAATGAATATACATACCTTGTTGTTCACCAGAACATTGTCACAGTCACGCGTTGAAAATGCGATACCATGTTTTTTCAGGGCCTAAAAGAAGAAGTTAAGAGAACAGTCATGGTTACCCTCACTCGCGGGTACACTGATCATGGTGTGCTACTTACAGTCAAATTCAAGTTTGTTTACCGTGGTAACTGCCGCGTTTAGTGCGTCTTTTACGCGGGAAATTTTACAGAAGGTCATTAGCGGTTTTATCGAGCTCAAGGATATGAGACAACCATCTTGATAGCTGTCACGGTTGACTTCTTTAAATTAACTGATGATTCCATGATTGAATCCCAATTTAAAAAAAACACTCGGCCAAAAGCGGACTAGATAGCACCAGATAATACATGAGCGGGAAATCTGTGTAGCTGTTTTCAATGGCAGGCCTGGCCTATAGCTAAGGCAAGCCAGTGTAAACTGCAGATAAAACATTTCTTTTTATTCCTGAGGTAAAATGCCTTATCACGGGGGAAAAAAGGTTCAGTATAAACGCTGCTAAGCTGGGGAGGACAGCGCGTTGGATCCCGGGAAGATGGGGGGCGGGAAGGGTAGGCGGAAGAGGAAAGAACGGAAGGTGACGGTTCTAAAAGGGTGTGAAGCGGTAGAAATAGGGGCAGGGGGGAGGGGGGTTACGCGACAAAGCTCAATATTTCGCAATCGACAGAAGGGTTAAAGTGAGGAAGACAAGAAAAAAGGGGCGGAAGCCGGGAATGCAAGGTACGGGAAGCGCAGGGTTTGAACCCCCATGCCCCCCCTACCTTCCACAACGATAGTAGACGGGTACTTTAGCTCTGCATACAGTAATTAAATACCTCTTCTGCGAGGATCTCAAATGTCACTCCGCTCAGACGAGAGGCGGTTCCAACAAAGCACTTCTCAATAACCTTAAGTGGAAAAATAGTGGCGTTAGTGTTCTCGATTAGAAGTGAGGTTAGCCGGTGATGAAATACAAACTTTTTTTTACATATGTACTCACCTCTTCTGCCAGTCCAACAGCCTCAAATATCTGAGCTCCCTGTTTATGAGAATAATGATAAAATCATAGATAAATCATCTATATAAAGTTAATAACAGCTGCTCAATATTTCAAGGGAGCAAGGGTGGCGTAGTGGTGAAAGCACTCGCGTCCCACCAATGTGGCCTGGGTTCAACTCTTGGCGTTGACGCCATATGCGGGTTGAATTTGTTGATGGTTCTCTCCCTTTCTCCGAGAGGTTTTATTTTATTTTTATTTTATTTTATTTTATTTTATTTGCCACACTAATTACAAAAAATATAGGAAAAGAAGAAGAAGAAAAAAAAAAGAAGTGGCGAGGAGACCTAACAGAAACTATAGGAGCTTATGAGAGGTTAGGCCTCCTCGAACTATGAGCTAGAGCTGTTTCACATCAATTGAAGAGAAGAAGGCGAAAAGTCGAAGATGGAAAGATTTATAAACTGTTTTCATACTTACTCAATAATTTAATCTTCAGTTTTTTCTTAAAAGGGGAGAGGGATTGAGAGTTGATGATCTTGTTGTCAAGTGAATTTTTTTTGAATTTTTTGAATTTTTTGTCAAGTGAATTGTTTTTCTCCGGGTCAGGCTCCGGTTTTCCCCTCTCCTTAAAAACCAACACTTCCAAATGCCAAATCGATCTGGAACGCACGGACACGTTTAAACGAGTTCAAATGAACTACTAAGTGCTTCGTGGGTAAAAAAGCAATTTACATTTACAATCCGTTGTCTCCTAGCACATCCAAAAAAAAAACCCAGCACAATTGGCCTGTTTTGAACAAACTCAGTGAGCTGAAATAATGGCAATGGAGATTACAGGAAAGCCAACGGAGTTTGCAAGACATGTTTTTGCTGCCGTAGCCGTCGCCCTTGATTTTCTTTTCCTCCCTAACATAAATACTTGCCTTGTAACTGTGAAGGGTTGATATCCCCATCTTGGCCATGACTTTGGCAATGCCCTTCTTTACAGCAAAAGTGTAGTTCCCAACTATTTCTTCATCTGAGAGAGGGGGATCTAACAACCCTAAAAAGACGAATTAGAAAGTTTTAAAATTGTATTTGCAAGCTATTCAATATCAATTGACATAGAATGTAATCAGCAATGAACAGTAGGTGGAAAGTGATCAATCACTTACCCTGTTGCCTCTGGTTTGAAACAGTCTCAAAAACCAAATATGGGCAAATGGCATCTGCTCCATAACCAAGCAACACACAAAAATGATGAATTTCTCTGGAAAACAATTGTAGTACAAATAAAACACCCATTATTGTATGAACACATCACTAACTAAAGTCATTTAGCGTTCTGTCAGACTTGATCACAATCATTCCAACTCACTCAACTTATACTTAACTGTCGCATTAGGAATGTGAATGTATTTCGATCTGCCTTTTTATTTCAAGTTTAATCTTTGTCATGTGTAAGAAAAAAAAGATCCTTCGCGATCTATTAAAACGCGCTCTTGATTGATCTAAACGCGTTTAACTGTGCGCATAGTGAAGCAATTACTGATTTTGACTTTCGCACGATAGCAAAAATTAACAAGGCCGGGTCAATGCGGATGCGTGATCTGCCGTAGCCGAACGCAAACTTCGGCCAAGACAATTGGCCATTTAAGAGTTGCCTCAAGCTTCTGCTTCAAAGTGAGGCTAAGTACGACTCCATTGATAGGAACAACTTCAATTTTCTATTAGTGTTGAAAAAATTCTCAGGTAAATAAAACAAATTTTCAGAAAATTCTCAGGTAAATTTTTGGAAAACAAATTTTCCAATAACTGTAATTATTATTCATTCAAAGGGAAACTCCGGATAAAATGATAATTTTCATACCAGCTCGTTTTAAAATTTGAGAGTTTTATGGAAAAATGACTCTACAATCTCACTATGTTGTTTTTCTGGTAGTGAGTACAAAATGACGGAACATTTCACTCGTTTTGCGTGGAAGAAATAGGCGAACAATTGGCTACAAACATAGCAAGAACAGCAAGAATACAACTCGACGGACGACATCTGATGTTTGGAGAATGTTTGGAGAATATTTGCACAATATTTAAACATCCCTTTCTCTCTTAAACTTGCCCATAAACAGAAAGGCAATTGAAGATGAACTTAACATCCAAGTAAGCACGTTTTAGCTTGTTTTGTAATATAGGAATTATTTTGAATGAATAATAAGATAATTATTGAATTCGGCTTTTGTATCATCTGAAGAATTATGGCGATCGAGGACGGTCTCGACTTCGGCGGATAACACCCTCCTCAGCCACGTCCAATAATTGCTAATTATTCAGACAATGTTTAAGTTCGTACCTCACTTCAGCTGACTCAATGATTATTCCAACCTGCGATCGTTGTTTCATTCTAATCAGGTGATGGTGGACGGCACCTAATGACAGCAGTGAGCTGGGAAAAGTGAAAAAATATTTTAAAAATCAGTGCCGAATTTTGATTGCTGTGCAAGCTTCATTAGCCACTGTCGTTTGAGAACTCTATTTAATATTTGACGCAAAATTTTCGTTAAACGCTCCATCTGGTTTATAATTATTATTTTATAAATTCATAGTTTCCAGCTTTTATTCTTCGTCACTGGTAGACTGCAAAACAGTCGGTTACCCAAAAATACGGACTTCTTTGCAGTCTACGTCACTGCTCGTTCTGTTGTTAATGTTGCGTAGCTGGCGGGATTTATCACGCGCGATTGTTAACACAGCAAAGGTTTATTTCCGGCATGGCTTTTAGCATTTAAGAAGTCATTGCGTCGCTATCCGCGTAGATGGCTTGGCAAGCAAACTAACGGCTTTTCTGAGGCTTTCCCGCTCCGCACTAGACCAGGCGTCTTCGCCGCCAAGAGCCAAGAGCCAGATGTCTGTTAGTCAATAGGATTTATATCATTTTAGTGAGCAATTGACATGTTGGAACAAAGCTGATGTTACCCACAATGTAATACCTCATAGGAACGTGTTTTGGTCCAGCCTTTCTGTCAGTTAACACTATAAATGCACATCCATTCTCTACAGCTTTCGAAGCCTACAAGAACAAAGAGAAATCTTTTAAGATTAAAATATCCAATATAACCAATGATTTCGCCAACAGCTTGGCGTGTTGCAGGTCATTAACGGCCAGTTTACATGGGGGTGGGGGACCCCAGGTAGGTGTGGTAACCCGCTTACGTGGGATAACCCGGCGCATGTGCATCTCTTATTTTAATTTGACCACGTTTACATGATAGCCGGGTTGGGTGACCCGCCACGTGTTACCTCACCTATTTGGGGTCCCCCGCCACCATGTAAACAGCCCCTAAATTGACCAACGAACAACTAGAGATATTTGATGATTCCACTTACTTCTTTGCAAACCCTGTCAAGTGCAGGAACAAGCCCGTTGACTCCATCTTCAATTGGATATACAATGTCAATCGTCTGAGACTGAAAACAGCATATGGTGTTAGAATGCACGGGCAAATGGCATTGTACTGTTATTTTGTGGGCGATCCCGCACCTCTTTTAAAAAATTGGTTTTGATTAGCGGGGAAAACAATAGGGATTGTCACATAACAATGCCTCTATTCTTGAAAACAATGGAAGTGCAGATTAAAGGAGACCAGTGAAATAAGAGGTTTAGAACGGTGCAGGTCTACTCTAGGCTATTTGGTCGCTATTTATCAGCGGCTCTCTCTTTCAGTTTTATGTTTATGGTTCAATACTGGTTTAAATAAGCATTTCAACAGCGCAAATACACCTTAAAGGCGGATGTCATACAAGCTATCCCAAAACTATCCCTTACTAGTGGTAGTTTTATGTATTGCAATGTGATGCAGACTGAGGTTCTTTAATGAAGTCTGGAAGGAAACTAATCGAAATATCCAATGGTTATTATTTGAAAGAAGGAGAATTCTTATACCAGAAAGTTCAGAAAAAAAATTCCGAGCTGCAGGTGAGAATCGAACTCACGACCCTCCAAGTTTTAGTTCGGATGCTCTAACTAACTGACCTACCAGGGCTCTATAGCGAGCAGGGTCGGAATTTAATTATAATTACACCAGCCAGAGAGGAGGACTGTATCGGGGACTTGCTCGAAATCGGCCCTCCACCAGTGTACAAGACCAAGATTTAACAATATAATTATGTTATGTAATGTTATTATTATGTTAGAGAAGGATATTACTCCTAAGTTTAGTTAACATAAAACTAAACCTACTTTGCACCATGACAGACCACACCCTTTAACGGCCTCCACATCTGCGCAAGACAGGATTGGATGGTCTAAGTACACACGATGACTATCGGCCACATCAGGCTCAAGAAGATTCGGTTCTGGCCCAACAGGACATGCCTTGAAGGACAAAAACAAACAGGAGTGTTAATGAACCCGTTACGATGAAAAGAAATACACTGAAATACGAAAAACAACGAAAATAACAAAGCTGTTGTCATACCAGTGACATGACAATTTTCTCGCGGATTGGATCTATTGGAGGGTTTGTAACCTGTTGGCCGGAAAGAAAAGACATTTTGTTATAAGAGAGTTAGACTGTTTATGGTCCCCTGTTTTTTGGTAAGATCGTCGGGATTGAGCACCTACCCTTACGAGCAGCCATCTTAGGTTCAAATGTACCGAGACAAGCCTGGGATGACTAATAAATCTACTTAGGGGGTGGGGGATGATAACCTCAGGGCCAGCCCTCTCAGATGGCCGCCCGTGACAGAAACGCTTGATCTCGATGATCTTACGAAAAAAAAACACTCGACTCCCAACAGTAATGACAATACCCTACAAGCGAAACATCCAAGAACACTTGCTACCCGCTCCTTCCTTTGTTGGTAGCTCAAATTACCTCTGTACCCTATTTAGCTCTATTTACCCAAATCTTGTTTTCATTACTGTGAGCTTAAACTTCCAGACAAGTCGAAGGTCCTATTCAAAATTGAGAAAGATGTTTCCCTTTTTTTTTTTATAAAATCAAATTTACTGAACATGAGACGACCACAATATGAAAATTTACCTAAGGTACGTTGAGCACTTACAGTTAACACAGCGAAGACATGTATTACTCTATTCGTTATTGCTGTTGATTCATACCTGTGCAAACAATTGTTTGAAATAGTCGAACACAAGCTGAGGATGCATAGTAAGACAGGACAGTGGTGCATCATTCCCCATGGAGCCAAGAGCTTCCTTCCTAAGTAACACAAAAGGTATACATGTTGACGCAGTTTGCACTGTAAAGAATTTACTTTTGGCCATGAGCTTCATCGACAGTGTATTTTACAAAGAAATTGGAGGCGTTCTGGGCCATCAGCGCGTTTTACTAATGCAGGCGAATTTGATTGACTGTGTCAGCCATATGTTCTTCAAATCGGACAAATAATTCGTTTTAAGATGGATTCAGTTTGGTGTCAAAACCCACATTTTTATCCTGCTAGAATCTATCCTTGAATTCACCCTTATTATGGCTACAACAGCTTTAAAAGTGTAGGCCTACAGCTGTACGTGGAGTTTTTACATAACTGTCTATCCGGGATCGATTCACGAGCTTTAGCGCTTTTCTTCCCTTTTTCTGGTGTTGAAGTTCGTGGTTGTTTTTTTCTTTTTTTACTGCAATATTCTACAAAAATAAAGCAGTAGCCACACGCAGTCGTACACTGCCCTTTTTGTATTAGAGTGATCCTATTTTGATTTCATCTCCTCGTTGACAACGTTTAGAAAATTAACTTACTTGTTCTTTACCATCGGCAAAATAAGTATATTCAGATCCTCTAGAGAATATCCAAACATTGGCAGCCGTCTGTCTCTATGTAACAGTTCATTCTGAGCCGGGTGTTGGATTAGAGGTAATGCACCATCAGAAAGGTTCTTCGAGGCTTTAAATGATTGGTGAATATCAGCCAGTGTTTTGACACCCTGTCTAAGTAGCTCATTACAGGGTCGCAGGCTAATCATGCCACTCTTAACTTCATGGTCTTCAACAATGGAACCCCTCGTCGTGTCCACTAGAAGCATTCTGCCTGGCCGCAAACGACCCTGTCAAGTTGAGAATAGCAGAAGTTAATTACATACCACGGGTAATAGAATTTTATGGTAATCATAATATGTGTTGTACAGTAAAACCCCGCAACTATGACCTGGATTTTAAGAACCTGTTGGGATAAAATTTGGCAGTCAAGCCCCCTCTGTATGAGAACATGTTTAGCCTAAAATTTGAAACCGGTTCTTATTTTCTAAAATCTATGAAAAAATTGTGTACACTCAGCCAAATAAGATAAGTCAACATTAGTCAGGTGCTGAAGTAGTCTCCTTGTCAGCCGCTCGGCCCGGAGTCACGCAAAGTGGGGGCGGGGAGCATTGCGTGACTCCGGTTCGAGCGACTGCGAAGAAGACCAGTGCTGAAGATGGAGGATTGGTGTCAGCTGCAAGTAACTGTTACTCAGGATCCTCTCTTGTTGGGAACTAACGACCCGAAAACGGTGATGCCAATGAAAATGTCGCCAAAAAAATTACCCTGTACGCAGACGTTTTTTTCCTTTTCGACGAGCACGCGAGCGAAGAGAGCACGGAACAAGAGAGCGAGGGCGATGCGAAAGAAGGAAAAAAAGAATGTTTTTTTCTTCATTACCACCCGCTTGCGCTAGCGGTCATCAAATCCTTCGCGGTTTTTATTTTCATCCGCCCGCTCGACGATCTCTTATAGAGGGTCTGTGAACAGGCTATGAAAAAATGGACTTTGCATCCATTCAAACTTTCCAAGTCAGGCCGTTAATGTACTCAAAAGAAGAGAACTAGGTTAGAGCTGAAGAGAGGGGCCTACGTCCGAGTTCAGACAGATTGTTCTCGTTCTTAAGAAAACGTAAAATTTGGTCACTTCACGTCGCACGTAGTTCTGTAGAAATGGCTATGAAATTTACAATAAAACGTGACCCACGTGCAGAGATCTGTTTTACACGTTCCTGTCGCAGTTCTGTGAGGTCCCCTTATTAACCAGGGTCAATTCAACAAAACTTTAAACCGGAAATTTAAAGGGGCTGTGTCACGGCAGTCCAGTTCATTTTGTTTAATTTTGCCAATTACTCGCCTTCACTCGCTATGTAAGTTAAAGTAAGCAAAGAAATTACACGTAAATGACAAAATCAGAGACCCTAGACAAACAAATATGCCTCCTGAGCATTATTTTTGAAGTTGCAAACAGCAGGGATCAACTTTGAAAAACTGTTTGGCTGAACAGTTTTCAAAAATCCTAATTTCAATCCGTTTTAATCTTCTTCAGTTTTGCCCATCCGTGACATCTGTTGTTCCTGTTATGTTATTTTAACCTTCCTTTAGAGTGTTAAGCAGTTATTTCTCTGTTTCTCTTCATTTGACAGGCATTTTGTAATTTCCTAATTTGGCTGAGTTTCGTGACACAGCTCCTTTAAAACTGTAGCTATCGCTTTCAAAACCCTTACTTTAACAATAAGCGAATTGACCCCAATTAAACCGGATTTTTGCTTGACGAGAGAGAGAGAGAGAGAAACCAGACAGTAAAGTGGAAACCCAGTCTGAATCAAATTCAATAACTTCTAATTACTATTTACCTTTTGTACAATTTCTTCATCGGGAAAAGTGCTGACTCCCACCTCACTTGCCGTCACCATGTACCCCTGTTTTGTCACATAGTATCGTGATGGGCGCAGACCATTTCTGTCAAGTATGGCTCCAATATATCTCCCATCAGAGAACGTGAACAAAGCTGTTAATGAGCGTTTTAAATAAATAGTCAAGATTATTTGGTTAAACGCATTTTTAAAACTAAGCTTTACACAGTGACCTATAGATGTTACGATAACGGCAAATCTCACAACAAGCACTCCGGCACGGCAACAGAACAAAGGGAAGTTGACCAAGGCGGAAGTGATTAGCCGTATACGTTACACCCGTAAAAACCAACACTTTACTTCTGGCAGAGTAAGTGTCTCCTGCGCTGTTGTGAGTTGTTGTTTTTCTGTGAACTTAATTACTATGTCACTATGAGTTCGTAACGTTTTGTTGCGGGTTTCACTGTACTACCAGCAGTTATGTTGTGTTGCCAAGAATTTTTGTTGTCTGCCGTGCATTTTGCTGATAGCTTGTTGAGAGTTTCGTTGTTGTACCCCAAGTCCCATTGCTTTATCGTGAGGCTTGTGTTCTGTTCTTTTGCCGCGAGATTTGGTTTTGCAGCTATAATCTGGTCACTGTAACCATGGCAATGTACAACAGAGAACAATCTCGCTGGCTGGGATGAGAACTGGACGAATTTTAAGAGAATAGGCGGACTGCAAGCGGTCTAGGTAAGCCTTAAATTGCTGATCAAGACGATACATACCAGGTCCATCCCAAGGCTCCATTGAACAAGAGATCCATCGGTAAAAATCCTGCTTATCTTGGCTCATAAGGCTGTTGTCCTGCCAGGCCTCAGGTACCATCGTCATAATGGCCTGTATATGTTTCAAAATCAATATTAATTCATTTTGTAAACAGACTGACCTAGGGTTTTGGTGAAATAACCTTGAACACCAAATACATGTATGTAAAACATTGTAAAACATTGATGTAAAACGTAAGTTGTTTTAAGCTAAGCCGTTTTCTGACCAAAAAGAACAAAAACTGCCCAAAATGTTGTGTGTTTTTTAAGGTCAAGCACTATGTTGCCTTATTTTCAAGATGGGGTATCTTGAACAAAAGGCAAAATATCAAAACCTTTACATTAGCTCTCTCCCCTTCCCGCTTCTTTTGCTTTTCTTTTCCATTTTCCCTTTCGTTAGGCATTTACTAGACTTCATTTCAATGGGTAAAGTTTTCGCGATAAACTCCCAAAGATCGTAAAATTATTTAAAAACAAGTAATTAAGGTCCCTCAGTGCCTGTTTAACTGAAACGCCCTCATTCCGGTTTGGTTCGAAGTTCCCTTCCTAGCTTGATGCCAAATTTGTCTGAACCATTAATGATGCCACATTCAAATGGTATCCGCACAGGCATTTAGGGCGGTTCAGATGCGAACGGGTCAACAAATAGCGGAAAGGTTTCTAAAGTTTAAGACCCAAATCCCAGCACATGTCACTAGCTATTGAACCTGAAATTTGAAACTTTCTGAATATAGCAACTCTGTTAGGCCCACAATTTTCTAAGTGTTCACGGATTAGCTGTCAGAGCGGCCAACTGATCAGTCAACTTTCACGGATCTACATGATAAGAAGAACTTGTCTATTTTTTTCGGCTGCTGCCATTGAACTCAGAGTTCTTACAATTCTTCCTATACACAATTCAAGGACTTTCAAAGGACTTTCAAGGACCTGATTTATTTTTTTTTAACTCACGCTCCAAATAAACTATGAATATTCCGATGATAATGGGCACGGTACTCCTCACCCAGGTGAAGAGTACCGCGGGCACAACGGGACACCCAGGGGTGGAGACTGAGTCTATCATTAAGCCACTAGAAATAATAACATAGCAACCACACGCATCCAAATGTTTTTGTAAACGAAGAATGTCTTTTTCTCTGTTTGCCAAAAAAATACTGGTCCACACGCAGAGTATTCGAATCGTTTTCGCCCGTCCAAACGAAACGCTAAGACGATGGAAAGTAATATATTCTCACCAGGAATACCCACACACACAAAGCCAAATGAATCCAAACTTATAAGATAAGGGAGAATCGGCCCTCGGCAACAACTCCCCGATAACCATGAACCTCGGCACCGAACACTTAATTACCGAGACCTCCACGAAGGGGAACAGGAAAAATGTGGAGTAATACTAGAGATAACAATAGGCCGGAAGAGAATATGGTCCATCGCTGCGGGGAGGAGGGTGAGGGGAGAACTGCTTGCGAGGGTTCCGAGACCTAAACTTTACTGGAACTGGCTGAATTAGCATGCAGACGGCCTTTAGATTGACGGACAAGGTCTGTGCGTATGCCGCGTATTCCCCTGGGTCACGCTGCGAACGCTGAGAAGTGCATTGCTGTTAATTTAGGCTTTTGCGCTTTTTATCCAGTGAGAATAGCTTTCCTCAAAAAGCATGCGTAATTCTAGTAGTCTATGATGCATTACATCATCGTATTCGAAAACTTCCGTTTTCATTCTCCCACACGTAAACGAAAAGCGGGCGTTTTTAAAAATCTCCACTCCGTTATCACCGGACACGTGTGGAAGGTTAGCCTGCGAACAACAGACGCATTTCCGGTCGTCGCAGAGAAGCGACGACCGGAACTGCGTCTGCTGTTCGCAGGCTAGTGGAAGGTGGGCCAAACCGCTGTCAACAACGTAGACGTGTGGACGCGGCCAATGAATGTATGATGTTACCTCTGGAAGAGTTCGGCCACCTGCCATCACAAGAAGTTCAAGAACATTATCTACAGTTCCAGAGTCTGACAGATCTGCTTCAATAACTGGAAAGAGTCTGGTCAAATAAAAACAAAGATTAGAAATTGCAATCACGGTTTACCAAAAATACCTAGTACAGTGCTCCGAGCGTAACTGTTTTCAAAGTCGCCTTTTGGCCTAAAACAATAAAAATGGTCCCCACTCAGTACAAAAAGACACTTGGTGCAAATATAAATTGTGAGATTGGTTGGAATGTTCATAAAGATCGAGACGAAAATTGTCCACTTGACAAAAAAATAGGCCTATTGGTGCCCCCCGGGGGTATTTCTTTTCATGGCCTATACAGGAAGGCTCCCCCCAAAAGGGTAGGGATTTCACTCGCTGAAGTATACGGGTGAAAAATTTGTCATTTCCATGTGTGAAAAAGCCCAAAAGGGCTAACCGATACACTTTATAGCCATGAAAAAGTCAAGAAAATGTTCTGGTTTTGAGATTTATCCATATTTTAAGGACAGCGCATTTTTATCAGTTAAAAGAGATGAAAAGTTCTAAACGAAGTATGTGAAAGGGGTACCATTTGTCAATTAAGAAACGGTATACGAAAGGGGTACCCTTTTCTGTCATAAATGGTATATAAAAGGGTAAGAGGTTGGACGTCAGGGTGGGACCTCCCCTTTCAAATCTTTGCCGAGAACCAAACGGGAATTGGTGCCAATTGTGGGTTATGCTCTTCTTCTAAATTTGACCTACAATAGATACAATGCTGTTTACTTACTTGTGAGTGTCACTACCATAGTATTTACTAAACATTGTTCCCTCTCTTGTGTTCATGTTGTTGATGTTTCCTCTTATTGTGTTAATTTCTCCATTGTGGGCCAGATACCTGTAAAATAACCACCGCATTAAGGAGAATGTAAAATCAAATACACTAGTAATAACCAAAGGTTAACCCTTTAAACCCTCAGATCAAAATTTGAATTCTCATTTGTTGCCCCTATTCATTTCGAACAGAAGTAGTGGGGAGAAGTTGATAAAATATCAAACAAATTCATATTGTGTGATAATGTCCGTAATTCTCATGACCACTCTGTTTTACAAAGAATTGATATTACAAGGAGAAATTTGATGCTGATCACTCTTGGGGCTTAAAGGGTTAAGGAGTGCAGGCGATAATGATAGAAGGTCAAAACACTCTTGCTCCAACAAACACTGTGTTTGATGGGGTCAAACCACCTGTCATCAGAATATAACTAAATAATTATTATAACTATATATACTCAGCTCGTTTCGTTTTTTTGCTATTCTGAGTAGTTTATTGCCTTATCTATTTTAATTTATTCTGTTACTGGTAAACGTTTTTTCAGTTGGAAAATTAAATGGTTGGTTGCTGTTTTTGTTGTTATAATATAAGTAATAGAGGGACCATTAACAGTCTTAAGGGAAGTCCACACAAAGCTGGCTACATACATGTACCCGCCATGCAAGCGTAATAGCGACTTTGAGATTAGGATTGAGGGCTCCTCTTGTCGCCCGCAATATAATAATGATAAGCTTTATTCAAGTGTTGTGTAACTTAAGCATGGTGTTGCCAATTGGGGACACCGTAACATAAATTAAAAAAATAAAATATATATAATTATATACACTTAGATGTCTGTGAATTAAAAAAATAAAAAAATTATTTTCTTTTGTTTTTTTAATTTCTTAATATCTAAAAAAAAATCTGATTAGGATTCTCCAGCACCGTCAGGAGCCGATTACTCCTAGTAATATATTCAGCTCCTGTCACAACGAAATTCCTACACAAAGGTATAGAAGCATCAAAGGTCTCTGGAGCTCACAGGAACCAAATTTTAAATTGATTTATTGACATCCTAACAACTTAATAATACCTGTTTGGATGTGCTCGCTCCCAGCTTGGAAATGTGTTTGTTGAGAACCGACCATGAACCAGAGCAAAATGGGTCCTGTACCAAGGCAAAACATGATCTCAGATAACACAAATAAATTAATTACAATAACTAATTATAAATAAAGAGAGAACCTACAACATACACCAAGCTTTAACTAAATTAATGGTCATCAAATAATTGATATTGTATAATAAAGACTGTCAATCGCCATCATTTGAAAAAAGTTTTGCGGCACACATTATGATAAAGCCAATTGTTGAAACCGATACATTCATGACAATCAGGTGTATTACATGTAAATATCGTGGATTGACTAGTTGAGGAGTAATACATACATTGTTCATAAAATCCAACTAGTGGTCTATTATCAATGCTGCATTCTGATTGGTTGAGCTACTACTAGGCCATATGTTACAGCCCACTAGTAGCGCAAAGCTTCGGTTTTTGGCAGCAAAAAAAGGCTCAAAGTCTAGCTTTAACTAGCTAAAGTTGTTTTGTCTTGATATTTTTGACCAACTAGTTGGATTTTACTAAAACAATTATTCCTCTCGCCCTCATGTCCTCTGAGTCAATAGCCCATTCGGCCTTCAGCCTCGTGGGCTATTGACTCAGAGGCCATTCGGGCTCGAGGAATAAATTATTGTTAATTATATTCCTAGACTTTCACTCAACTAAACAGGGACAGCCATTGGCCGATTCTTGGTCACATGGCCTTGACTACAATCAAATGTATCCTGATAGTGATACATTGAACAATGTAGGCCCCTCGGGTTACATTACAGCATGTGATCAAAGCATGTGGAAAGTGGCGTGACAGAAGGCAGAAACAACACTGCCAGTTTTCTTTTTCGTGAATGAACGCAACAACACAAACATGAAGCGTCAAGCTAAGAAGCAACGATTTTCAAAGTTATCCCAGAAGAGAAACAGCAGCTAGTGGATGAGTAATAATATTAGTGCATTGTACCACTCCTCCTGCATGGACAACATGGGTAATGTTATAGGAGGATGAAGCCAAAACTTGTAAATTTTTAAACCCTACATGTATACACGTTGTTGGAAACAGATGATTGATAGAAAAATGAAGAAGAAAAATTAGCAGTTAGCTAGGCAATTATGCTCGAACCAAGATCTCTGAATTTGGGTATGTTAATTTAATACAAGCATTGATGAACCATTTAAGTCATTGTCTTAAGTCCATGATGACAGCTTTAGTACTTGCCAGTAATCCTCTGACTGCAAATCTGGAAAGAAATCTTGCAGCTGCACTGGCTTCAACATTCCCTAGAATAACAAATAAATTTCCTGAGATTATGTACTCCAAATTTCACAGATTGTCTCAGCGCAGTCAGGTTGTCATTCAATAACAAATTGACCATGTTGCTCCAATTGATACATATATCTACACCGTCTAGAGCACAATTTACTATTTTGTAGCAAATTTTAAATGAAACAAATCCGGTCAAAAGCGTTATTCATCATAGCCTGTACAGATGCAAGGAAAATTAAGTTGGACATATATATATTTGTAAATGAGACCATGCAGTAAACAGATTTCATTGAGTGAGTGAATACTTTCATGATGCTGAAAAGGGGAGTCAAGTTGCGCTAATGCAGTCTCCCATTGGCATTTTTCTCAGTATAATCGAAATAAAATTCATCTTTTAACTTCTGGTATTTATAAAATTTATCTTTCAACTTGCGTATTACATCATCTGAACTAACTGCAGAAAGATTATGAGTGCAAAAGAAAGTGTCAAGATTTTGCCTGTGCAGATATCTTAATTTTCTTTTGTTTCAAAAGAGCAGTCTAATACATTTTCTTTAACAAAAATAGCCTGAAAATAAAAAAAAAAACAAAAACTTACTTACCAACTTACTTAAATGCCTAATGTCATATACTTGTAATGACCCATCAAAAGAAAAAATCAAAGTAATAAAAATAATGAATAAGATTAACAATAAGTATGTGTAATCAAATGGTGACGAGTGAAATTAGGGAATAATTTCACTTGCGTTTTGTCCAAATCCTAATAATTTCCCAAGCCTTTTAGGCAAGTGAAATTATTCCCTAATTTCACGAGTATACCATTTGATTACCTATTAATATCATGGGTGACGAATTATGTTAGCAATCTTGGATTTTTGACATGTTTATCCTGGATCGTATCGATCGAGAACTCCACTCTCTCAAATGTTTAGACCTTAAGTTCAGAATTTTTCAGACTTTTTCAGCAAAATACCTGTTAGAATCCTTCTTGATGTTCTCTTGTGTGTTCAGGTTTTCTAAAGCGTCTTTTTGTGCCCTGACATCTTCATTCACGGCATTTTAAAACTTCGTCGCCATTTTGACACTGAGACGTATGGAAGGGTTGCCATGGCAATTTTGTAATTTGACATGTGAAATTACAAATTAACGCTGAAATTTCGCGCCAAAATTTAGGAGTAATTCGTCACCTATGATATTATCATTATAAACAATAATAATAATTGAAAGTGTTAACACCACAAGTATCGCTGACTTTACCTTGTACACAATTGTATCACATGACAAGCTACAGATATAAAAGCGACGATTCTTTGTTCCAATTATATTTGTTGCCATTTTTCTCAAGAGGTAAACCTGAAAAAAACAACAAACAAACAAACAAACAAAATAAGTAGTTAACAGTAATTATCAATCACTGCTCTGAAACAAGGTAACACTGACCCTCTGAAGTGCACAATGAGACCAATTCTCTGAGGTTTGATGTACAAATTCTTGTAAACCTACCATTCAAAATGTTTTCCTAAACTTGTGATAACATTTCCGACCCAAACATGATGCACACTAAAATCCAACCAAACTACAGTTTATCTAGTTCTACGTTAAATCTCAACTTTCAAGGAGTCAGGATGAACCTTTTGGCTGAGATGAACTTTTGAGGTGTTAAAAATGATCGAGTTAAATTCCAACCTGTTTCTTGAATGTCTCTTGATCAAGTGCACTTGTTACAAAAACCTGCAAGTAATTTATTGAATAAATCATTGCAAAAAGTGCAGTGGAAGACAACAAGATATTTAAAGTGTCCTGATTAATATTAACAAGCAATTCAATATTAAAAAAATATATAATTAATAATAATACTGTTTTTTTTAAACCTATACCAAATAAAAATACTGATCAAAATAATGGTAATAATGAATAATGAACACTTTTATTTGTGTTTTTGAATGTAGAATTGTAAATCTTGCTACATATAGGCAATTTACAAATGTTGCTTGAGATTGGATCATTCAAAAAAAAAAAAAAAAAAGAAAAGACAGAAAAGAAAAGAAATGAAAATTACATTAAGTCTGGGCTTTCCCAATTCCTATTTCTACTATATTTATTATTTTCTTGATCATATAAAGTTGCTGCTTTTCGTCAATGCCAATGCCATTCATCATATCTAAGAACGTGGAGCATTTATTGGAGAAGACGCCAGGGAGCTCATGGAGAGATTTACAAATTTCACTCATCTGTAATTTCTACTCATTTCTTTGATCAAGTTCAGATATTTTTCTTTTTTGCACACTGCATTGTTATTAAGGTTAAACTTGAAACCAACTGTTAATTGTCGAACACATAGGCACTTAGACTGGATTAGGAAAAAAAGATCTGGCTGATAATTCTCACCAGTTATTATTGAGGGATTCAGAAAACCATTAACATCAGCTTAGAGTGAAGGGTGAACATCAATTACAGTGACTTCGCAATGAAGTTAAGGATTGAGTAGTAATAATAATAATAATAATAATAATAATAATAATAATAATAATAATAATAATAATAATAATAATAATGGATTGGCTAGGCCATCTACATCATGCATGCCCATGAGAATGACCAGTTAATTATAAAGTTCTTCTAAACTGGGATTGGGAACACTGGGTT
The DNA here is from genome assembly GCA_942486035.1 of Porites lobata. Lineage (NCBI taxonomy): Eukaryota > Metazoa > Cnidaria > Anthozoa > Scleractinia > Poritidae > Porites > Porites lobata. The sequence continues at coordinate 448,059 of CALNXK010000077.1, read as the reverse complement.
CTAGAAAAATCGATCAGGCAGATGACATCCTACCCTTGTAGAAATTAAGTATACTTTAAGTATACTTCAAGTATACTTTATATGTACTTCTCAGAAAAAAAGTACATTTGAAGTATACCTCGTTTGTACTTCCAGAAAAAAAGTATAAATGAAGTATGTTTCGCAAATGTACTTCATTTATACTTCAAATACTTAAGTATACTTTAAGTATACTTCTTCAAACTTCAGTGCTTGTGAAAAATAGTTTCGCAAAGAAAAATGTACTTTACGTATACTTTGAAACTGATAGACACATTCTGATCTGAGGATCTAAGAAGGTTTGTCCGGATCTTGAAATCACTACAAGACAAAAGTATACTAAAAGTATGCTTTAAGTATAATTTAACTTTAAAATACTATTCAGATCAAATCAGTTTTCTTCTGTTAAGGACACAGTTGAGATCATGCAAAGATTTCTTCAGAGTGGTGAAGTATATAACAGGTTTCTAGATACACAGGGCACACATTAGCTGTTGAGTCGACTTCCTTCGTAGGAAGATCATCCGCCGATCCCTGGGTGAAATGGCAAAGTCAAACAGTTTCATTCTGGTCATTTCTTTAACGTCTTTCGTGGAATTTTTGTAAGGCCCGCGTCGTTTGTCCTCCTTTTTTACGAGGACCTTAAGAAATAGAACGAAAACTCGAAGCAAAACCATCGCTTATCGTCGGACATCTTTACGTTTGAGAAAAGAAATGTATATATGAAGGTGTTGAATTACCGCTGACTTCCAGTACCGTCGGAACATATACGGGATCTTGTGGATTTCCTAATACGGTCATGTATGAATCATTTACAGCATGCCTAACTTCCATATATGGTTTTGGCGGGCGATACAGATTCGAAGGAACGTTCGTTGAGCTTTGCATAGAGTCTTCAAGATATTTATACGCTTGGAATATTGCAGGGCTCGAAATTAACTTTTTTGTTCGGGAGCCAGCTGGCGACTAACGGAAAAATTTTGGTCGCCAGATCGTAAATTTTGGTCGCCAACTTATTTTATATATAACTTACACAAGAACACGATTTTATACGTTACTTTGCATGCAAGAAAAGTCACAACTGAAGAGCGAAAACAATTAGAAACAACACGAGTAACACTTAGTTATAAAGCTACCGTTGTTCTCAGGTGATATGTCTCTGGTCCGAAGGTGATGGTTGTCTCCATAGTCATTTTAAATGAAGCCCAAGCATAAAACGCGTTTAAGTCCGTGGTTTTCATTCTGAGACAAACACGGGTCCTTGTGTATTTGCCCTTTGCTACTTCTACGAAATGCCGTTCTTTATTTTCGACTTGCTTTCCTCAACGCCTTCGCTGCCGACAAACAACGCCATGCTTGGCCCAGGCCTCACGCAACCACATTGCTCGTACCAGTCTCCGACCGGGAGGAAACAAAAATGGGCTTAGTGCAGTTTTTGGGTCTTCGTTTCCTTTTAGACAGAACGTTTTAGGAAAATAAAACCTAAAATGTTGCGGGAGTTACGGAGACACCGTATCTGCCACCATTTTTGTTGTTGAAGTGCGCCTGCGATCCCAGTTTCGGAAGAAGCCGCTGAAACAATATGGCGCGCCCTGAACGCAGTATCGACGTGTCGATTATCTTGTAATATTCAGACATTATTTTACTGGGGACGGAAAGGTGAGTTGTATACTAGCTACCATATCCGATTGATTTCCAAATATAAAGATTTAAAAACAAAAGTTGTGTCGTGGTTTTCTTTAGTCATCGGACAAAACGCGAGTCGCCAGCTGGCGACCAGTTCTGAAAATTTAGTCGCCAGTGCTCAATTTTTGGTCGCATTGGCGACCAGTGAGTCGCAATTTCGAGCCCTGTATTGCCTTTAATTTATCTTCACAATTCGAGCACAATATGAGTGGAACTTGAAAAGAAAACAAAAGAAGTACACCATGACTGAATTTTGACGATACAAGTAAGTTTTGGGGTGAAAAATGTATCGGTTCCAGACGTTTCAATATATATCGATTCTTCTTTGCAAATGACACACGAGTTAAGCCGTAAGGTTTACAAACTAAAAGCTTGTTTACTTCGCCTAAAGTGCAGTGTAAATTCAAAATATAAAACCCAAGTCTTGTTTTCGTTAGAATCGCATTTCATTCCAGTTTTTGTACGTAATAGGTAGACATATTTCTTTAATAAGGTAATGGCACAATTTCCTTTGTAGCCAAAGAGTACAGATCTAATCATTCTTGTCTATTAAACATTTACTAAAATTAAGAAGAATATTGTGTGATGGTTCTAAGCAATAATTATAAAGTACAAGTGAGTTAAAGCAAGTTCAGAAAGAAACCTGTTAATATACATGCACCTTCCTTGAAATGATCTCATTGTCAATGAAAATTTTACAAAAATCAAGAAGAATAATATATTATGGTAATCAAATGCAGTGAGTTCCTTTGATAGGAATAGAAAATGTATATTTTTATGTTGTGGAAACCTATTCCAACAAGATTTGCTACATGTTTTTTTATGTTTTCTTAGTACATTTGTATTGCTTTTTTTGTTATATCAATAAATGATTTTATAATATAATTGATCCAAGTCTGACGTGTCTCAGTGATTGATAACATATTGCATTGAGTATACTTTAAGTATATTTTAAGTATACTTGAAGTATACTTCCCATTAAGTATACTTCAAGTATACTTTCATTTAAGTATACTTTAAGTATACTTTTTAGGTGTCGAAAAGTTGTGTACTTAAAGTATACTTCTGGTAAGTATACTTAAAGTATACTTTAAGTACAAATGAAGTATACTTTTTAAAGTGGTTATCACCTATATAAAGTATACTTTAAATGTACTGAATTTCTACAAGGGTAACCTCCTACAATCAGCAGTAAAATTGTTGCGACAATGTCACCAAATGGGTTACTTTGGAGAACAGAACAGTCTACACCCCTCCTCCCTCCCTTCAAAGTTGAGGTGTTTGCCGTTTCCCACATGTAGCTCAAACATTGAATGGTGGGGTGGGGGAGGGAAATTACATTTTTCTCCTTTGAAATCAGCAAAATTTTCAAAAAGGCCTTTTAGTAGGGCAGACTGTTTTAACCCTGGGGTCTTAACTAATTTGTGGGTGATTGATTCTGGCAAAGCATGGGGCCTGGAACACAATTATCTCGACGTACTGCTGTACAGCAACAATGTATGGCAATTATCCCAGTAGGATATGGCAAAAGAGATTTAATATTGCAAGCTGAATATTTAAGTATTAATCAAAAAAGGTTTAATTTAACTTTAAGTTCCATCCCATGTATTTGAATTTCTGTTGTTGTTCAAAGGTTTATTTCTTCTGAAGATGTATGTTGGAACATACGAAATGTCAAATTAAATCTTTTTCCTTCCCAGAAATGCATAATTTATTATATTTCCTTATGTTTATTACCACATGTTTGCTTTTTTTGCCATTACAGACCCACACATTTGCATATCCTCCACCACCCCTGTTCTCCCCCAACACAACCGCACAGACAGACATCATTTTAGGCATTTCTGGTCTTGTGGCTGTATCACCTGCAAAGGTTTAGAGGGGCTCTGCTATGATGTAGCAGGGTAGGTGATCGTGAGTAGGTGAATATGTTACATAAATGTACGGGCCCCATATACTAAAACTGAGCAATTGAGTGTATTATACAGCAATAATAACATCATGATAAATACCTGTCTTATCAGAGGTTGACTGTCTGCTGCAGTTTTTCCTATCATGCTGTTATCATATGGTACATCACGCCAACCTACAACCTTAGAAAATTATCAAAATAATGTGTTACACTGTTTGTCATGCATCTGCCACTTGACTGTTCGAAATATTCCAATTCTTGAAGCACCTCAATATTTACTTATTTATGGTTTATAATGAACTATACACTGTAGCATTTTAACTGAAATTTAAACTAAAAAAGGGAGAAAAACTAACCTTGATATTGCATTCTTGTGCAAGCTTTGAAAACATGTCTTCACACACTTTGGCCTAAAAAAAGGAGAACAGTTTACAGAAAATGGAACAAGGTGGGGCATCCCCCCAAAACACCATAATGATCAATTCAATATTGGTGCACTAGCTGTTTCTGTGAGTATAACAACAAAACCTGCATCGTAGACTGGATCACAGCATGCAACTTCTATATCTAACTAATACACTGGCAATCATGCCGAATTTAATAGTGGGTAAATTATTTTGATCCAGTCTGTTCTAGGTCTTGTTAAGGGCGACATGAATAAGTGTTGTTGTCAGCATGAATCTCTTAACACATTAAATAACTTTTCTACAATATCACAGCAGCATAACCATAAAACACAGTTTTCCGCTTGCTTCAGTGGCCAGTTTTTCCAGACCAGTGTTATCACCAGGATTTGAGTTTGCCCCGTGCACCCCCTACCCCACCCCTGCTGAAAAATATTAGGACCTGGATGAACTCAAGGGAGATAGGGGGCAGTTGTGTGTTACAAGTAGTTGAAAGTGAGTTAGTCAAGAACCATCGCCCATGGCATATACACATATTTTAGTTGTGGTCCATGAGTTTAGAACAAACAAAAGAGTCTAACTTGCAGTATTGTGGTATATGGCATTTTTATTTATATTTATGAAACAAACTCATGTAGAATGTCAGGCCTGCAGTAGTTAGAATTCATGCATTCATGCATGACCCTATATGAAATTTGATATGCCTAGTGGCTATTAACATTGATCTACATGAGCTGATTAATGTTTGCAGCATACAATCTGTGTGACCTACTGACCTACTGACCACAAAGGTCTTTAGAACAAAAAATGCACAATATATTTTACTGCTGTGAAGTGGTTCAATCTTACCTTTGATTAAAAACTTCCTTTCTTTTGTTTTTGGATATGATAATGATAATAATAATTTTCAAACATAGGAAAAAATAATTAACATTTCTCACCAAGGATAAAATTGACCCACAACATAATGTTTTCTGTCATTTGAACATTTATGGCAAAATGCTGAAGTACTATTCTCTTGTTTATTGAGGCCCTGCCAGGGTAAATTCTGACAAGTGACATAGCCCAAATTGCGGCCAAATTGCGACAGTGACAGCAAAGCTGACAATAAGCGACAAGCATTTATAATCACTGACACCAGACGTTTTAAAATTCAGATGGGCGACATGGGACCTCCCCCCCACCTCCTGGCAGGGCCTCTTTATAACAAAACTGTTCAAAAACTGGAGGATTCTTATTTTCAATTTGCAGGTGGGCAGCTGTAAGTATGAAAGGACACCTGTAACTTGATCCCAAATAACCCCCATCAAAACCCACACCTACACTGGCCTGCAAATCATAACCACGCTATTACGCCACTTCACATTAGCGAACTTCTTATTGCCATTTGATAATTTTTGCAGGAATCCCACAAGGTCACAGCCTGCTGGTTACAAAAACTGACCAACAGGCACTTGATTGATTTGCAGCACATGTTGTTTCCCCTTAAAGTACTCTCTACCAATATAAAATGTTTCAATTCAAACTCAATAAGCATACATCCAAAACACCACCTTTGATTCCATAAAATAAATTATCACCTTGTTTAGATCTGTATCAATGAAAAAAATCCCTGTAGCATAATCACCAAGAGATGGCAACTTGAAACCAAGTTTTTTCTCTCTGAAGAAAAAATAAATAAATGTAATGCTAAGAAACATGTGTATGACAAAGATCACCACTCAATAAATAAATAAATAACAACAATTTAGTGGTTAACCTTATCTACCAATTCTGGATCAAACTGGAAAGTGGAAATGTTGGTTATCAAATAAGAAATCCGCCTGCAAGCAAGGTATTAAGGAACCAACAATAACAGGTTTAAAGTAATGTTTTTCTACTTCTTCCTCACAGACATAGCAAAAATGATTTAGTAGAGAAGTTGCCATTGTCACTATATCTATATGCAAATTTGTGCTCCCCACCAAACAAATGACTATAAAATTTCTCAAGTTTTGTGGACCTGTTTCTTGGCTACTTCAGACAAATAACTTTAGAATAAGCAAGTTTACTATTGCTCTTTCCAGCGGAGTGGATGGATTTTCCATAACTTCAGTCCATGACAAAAAAAGAAGAAAAAAAAAACCAAGGAAAGGTCTATTGCAAGGCCATCAAAATGCCAAACTTTACAAGCATAACCCAAGCTTGATGCTGATTGTGAGCTATAATGTGACTTACTTCTTTAGCATTTATTACTGCAGCTCATGCGAAGTTTGACATTTGACCCAGAGCTGCGTGCCTTTAAAACAATTACTAGCGTGAATATCTTTAAACAGTGTCTTAGAAAGCACAATGTGCTCCAAATTGCAAATGTAGACTTCTTACTGAATGACTCGCTGGTAAAAAGCATGAGGAATTCCAGTCATAACCCCAGCTCCATCACCACAGTTCTCTTCAAATCCACAGGCACCCCTGTGCTTCATCCTTTCCAACACTGTAAGTGCCTCTGACAATACCTTGAAAAAAAAAAAAAGAAACACAACAAGACCAGTGGGCTACAAAAACTTTACATTGGACTTGAACTCAAATAATTAATAATTACGTATTCAGCTCTGTCAATGAATAATGTTTTTTTTTCTGTGATAAAACATCCACCCAACTCAATAATGGACACTTAACACTGAAACAAGAAGTTTAATTAACTACTCATCCCGAGCACTTCCTCCGAAAACCAGAAGTTAAGGCAGAAGTTGAACTGAAAATTAAATTTGAAATTAAAAAACTGACCAATAAAAGTATATATTTTCTCTTGAGTCAAGTGAAAATCTCAAGGACTTATCGAATAATGTTTGAATGCTCTAACGAAGGTGGGCTAATTTGGTAGTCTTCTCCTGAGAAATGCTACAGTACGCAGCTGGGGATATTTCAGATTCAGATTCAGATTTCAGAATATTTATATTTTTTGCACTTTTACTGTGAAACTAACAAACCCGTGAACACCAGAAATATTTATGGAATGTTATTGTGTTGTGAGAGATAAGCCAATAAGGTGCGAGATAACTATAAACTGGTAATTAGTTTATGATTTTGAGGTTTACTTGCATATCCTTCACTTTATTGTGATTGGCCAGTACACAATCAACATTCCTGAAATTTTTCAGGTGTTCCTGGTTTTCTGAGTTTGACAGTAACAGATTTTACTATAAACATAAAATATATATCACTTAGAACGGGAAAAAGAGCAAATTATATGAACAGTGAAAGGAAAAATGTGCGCGGTGAGAATGTAGCTTGCAGTAGGCTATGGAGTTTGTCACTTTTTCACTGTCCCATAAGTGGAAAAGAAATTTACATAAAATTAAAACAAACAAGAAAAATAGTGTAAAAAATCATTTTACTAAATTTATATTATTAAAAAAGAAAGTGGTAGATATAAATAACAATAATTATTTATAATGGGGATTGGTGAACATCATAAGGAAAAATCAATATTTCTTCTTCAAAATAAATTTATTTTTAATGAACATTTTGGCATTTTGCACATCATATTTAACACCAAAAAGCAGGTACATGCATATGCATTGAGTTTATGCAGCTTAGTGTCATGTTGTTGAAGCCACATCTTTATGAAAACAAGACTACTTGCGTAACTCCCGCGCCCATATTCTTGGACTTCCACCTTCCAATCTCACCAGTAAGAACTATTTCTTTCCAATGAGCCAGTTCTGGCAAATGGAAAAATCCCTTTAGTCCATCCAATTTCAAAATTTAGTTCTTCATTTTTTTTCATTTCACTTCGGGGCGTGACATAACATCGGTACAGAATTTATTTATCAAATGCAAAGAATCGAATTAATGTTTTGTAGAAGCTTAAGTTTTGTTTGTCTCTTCAATTTTTGCACCTTCTCTAGAGCAATATTTTTCCAATAAATATGATATTGTGTAAAAAAGATAAAGTGCGAAAATATATAACTTTATTTTTCTCAAGCATTGAAAAGAACGTTTGTTTAAAGCAGCAGCCAAAGGCTGTTCAGCTGAAATTTATTTTACATTTCAGAACAAATTCCAGTCAGCACAAGAATATTTCTGGGCAGATGATACCTTCGATAAAAATATAGACACAACAACTGACAAAGGCGTGGTTATACTTTTTTCCGCCAAAGAGTATTTTCAAGATTACATAAACATCTGCAAGAGTAAAGCCAATGGATGTATACAGTAGTGCAGAAATATAAAAGTTTAATGTACCAAAACAAAAACATCACTTCAACTTTTACCAAGAGCAAGGCCATAAAACAATATAAACATAAATAAATAAAATACCACCCCCAATTGTTAGAATGCAAAATAACAAAAAAAAACTATTTTAATAAACTGGACAGTGAAATAAAACATATAGGAGGTAAGAAAGAAGCACTGTCTGGTTGTTTCTTAAGTTTAATATAATTAATTTCGTTATAACAACAAGGTCGTGTGATGGGAATTAACAGCTGGTGTCACACAACGCTGTTAAGTGCTAAGTACCGGAAATTGAATTAACTCCAAAAATGCAGAGTAGATAATTTTGTTGGGCACACATACACACTGTATATATTTCATATATGAGAAAAATTCATGGTTAGTTATGAGAGATTAAACAAAATCTTATTCTCCTGTGATGGGATTACAATTTCGTGACCAGTAGGGGTTCCACGAAGCAACACAATTTTAACAACGACCAACTTTAAAAACAACTTGTAAACTCAGTAATATTTAATGATGGGAACGAAAAAGATTCGCTGCATAAAAGAACGATAGCAACAAATTCACACCAATATAAGTAAGCTTGCGCATCGATATTTAAAAAACTGGAAAGTTAACCGAACTCAGAATAAAATGAATTTGAGCCTGCCTAACTAAAGTTTTACACTTTGAGCGCGAAAACTTTCAGTGACTCCAGTACCGATCAAAGCACGTCTGTGCAAAAAAACAATTTGCTCAAAAAACTACACTAGATCGTAATGACAATTTATTGCTACGGTTTGGACTTCTGTTCACAGGTATGTCAATCGTACCACGTGGAGAATCGTAAATGCATATATTATGTACAAAAACGTACAGAGATTTTGTATGAATGGCGGTCTATGTGTGTTAACTTACGATTGTTTTTACTCTTCACGTTTGGGATTCCAGCAACTATTATTGGTAACCAGTTAAGGAATAAGATTAATTAACGAAGTGTTCATTAAAAGAAAATACCTGGTGGCTTTTTTCCCCATTGATTTTCGCCACAAACCCTACTCCGCAAGCTTCCCTTTCGAACTCCGGCGAGTAAAGGCCTTGTTTTGCCGGATAGCCATACTTTGAACGTACCATTTCACTTTTAAAGGCGTCAGGTTGGCGATATTAGCTCAGGCTTTCGACGGTTTTATTAAAAAGTTCAAGTAAGAATTACTACGTGAGAGTTTAGATGTTGACTGAGGGCTGAGCGAAGCGAGCGCGTGCTAGCATGTTATTTTCCTCCCGATTGGACTTTGGCGCCATCACACGTGATGAAATACACCTTTTGTGTTTGTTGATTAAGGATAAGCCAATGAAATTAGCTCCCGGTTACTGCTTCACGTGGGCCAGTAAATAATGAAACACCTTTTTATAAATGCAACCCTGCCTCTTCCCTGCCTCAGCCATAGAGAAAGTATTTTATTTTACTGTTTTTCAGATCGGAATTCTTCTGCAAAGGTAAAGGTCAAGATAAAGGATTCGACAAACTCATGAAGTAGCTAGTGGAAGAAAACGCAATTTGCTAGTTGCAGAGTTTTTTTTAGCTGTAACAAGCCATGAATAAAAGAAGCTGAGTTTTGACGTGATACACTTGAGTCTTCATTACCGATTCTCAAAGACGTCAAAATTATATAATTGGAATTGACGAATAATTGCCCTAATCACGGGGTTATGGGGCGTTCATAATTCCATTAGTCCTGCTCGAAACTTTTTCTTATTTCAAGTATTAATAGTCCAATAAAAAAAAAAAAATTACAAATCATTCGTATTCTATTTTTTCAAAAAATTAACTTTTATATTAGTTCCAGAAAAAAATTCCAAAGACAAAAATATTCTAAAACTTCTGATGGTATCAGTCTCTCAGCGTGTAATTTGAATCCTAGCTCCCGTTAAAAACCCTTTCAAATAATGTTGCAAAATGCGTACATGTTAAAATAGTACACACACTCAGTGAAAAACCCGCAACAGTGCCGGCCTTTGCACCCTGAAATCCCCTGGTGGTGGGGGTACTTCCTTGTAAGAGGCTAATGGGGATGGGGATGTGCCGCTGGATGGGGTCGCATTTTCACGACTGGATTGACTATGATAGGGTCGCATTTTTAATAGACTTACTTGAATGAGGTCGTACATTTTCGGATTTTTGGGAGTAAGACAGTTCTTCGTACTTACGGTTAGCAAACCAGAATGTTTGTACTGTAGGTGAAAAGTAAGTGTTCTCCATTCAATCTAAAAAATGGGACAATTCATAAAAAAATAGAAAGTAACAAAGTTGGGATCGCGAAAATTACACTTGCTCAAAAGTGACTAAGGACAGGTCTATAATCAGTTTTCACCGTAATGCAATGGGCTCCCGCCTGGGAAAAATTTGCGATGTGCCATCATTTCTTTTTTATTATTATTATTTCCTTTTCACCCTTTTATTGCGTTCAGCTTGTGCCCCCCTCCCTACCACCACCACCACCACCACCACAGTTCTATCGTTTCCAGAACCGACACATCCACGTTTAATTTCCCTTCACTAGAAGATTGAACCATATTTAAGTCCTTCACAGCATGGTTTTAGAAGGTATAGTCATTAGATCCTGTGTTACTCAGCTACTCTACTATATATATGTACAATTTGGCAACATCGTTAGATGCTGGAGAACCAGTTGATAACTTCTACCTTCATATGGAAAAGGCGAGTACCACATGAAAAGCTTCTATACAAACTGAGTATTTAGGTATTTGTAACCCTTTGCTGCACTGGATAAATAGTGGATAGGTGATTACCTCAAAGACAGACGACACAGAGTATCTATCTCCTCAGATTGGAAATACCTATCTCCCGGCGTCCCACAAGGCTCAATAATTGGTCTTATTCCGCCCAGTTCTTATCTACATTAATGACATTGGTTCAAAGCTATCTCTATCTCCTAAAACTTTATTACCACTTTATGTCGATGACACAAAATGCAGCAGAGTTATACGAGGTCAATTAGACCGAGACATACTACATAGAACTATCCACCTTACATCAATGGAGTGAGACCTGGGTAAGAAGTTAAACATGTAGACATCTCTGTGTCACGTACAAAAGAAACAGATTGGAAACCTCATTACAGCCATAGAACCCGGCGTCCCACTGTCAACAGAACAAAAAGACTTAGGAGCTAGTGTTAATAAGTCACAATCTGTCCTGGCGGCGTTTATTTTGATAATTATTTATCTTCAGATTCTACAAAATCAATGATACAACAACATAAAATCTCATATCGAGAGATTGTAGCCTGTATGTCTGTAGTACAGACCCTGAAGATCTTCAAGGGAATAGCTGTCATTTGGATATGTATAAAAAAGTATATTTTGTAAAAAAGAAGCTAGGCTTTTGTACATTATTCTTTTGTTTCCTCTTTAGAGCATGCTCCGTCTACCCCAAAAAGTTCATTAAAATACCAGATAATACCATCATGCAGCGGCTTTTTGCCTTTTAATTTTCATTTTCTTTTAAAAAATAATAATAATTTCCGAGAAAATTATAAGTAAAATACGTAATGCTTTTATTACACAAAAGCCTCAAAAAGACCTGACTTCAGGTAAGAGCTTTCTTGGCATTTTTGTGTTTCGGGGATTTGTCGAGTGCATTTTCAGGATTTTGTTGGAAATTTTCAATACATTTTTATTACTTTCTAGAGTTTTAAGACCAATATTCTAGTTTTTATTACCGGTCATGTTGTAAATCACTTCCAATTGTATTCATAGTTCGTTGTTATTTTAAATCGCACTAGATAATACGCACCTGATTTTGTGCGCTTTGTAAGTAATAAATTCTTATAATTTTTTGAAAAAAAATAATTTTCTTCCTACTGACAACACTGAAAGTCACATTTTGTCGCTTTCTTAGTCTTTTGTTTTTACAGCTGTTCCGTTTGTCGCGAAGTTGTCGCCTTCCGAAACTATCGCGAAATAGAAAGCCATGTTGACTCCGCCCGTCCAAAAACACTGTGGCTCTCGTGCCACACTTATCCGGATAGTTTTGAAAACGGAGATAACAACACATCACCTTTATTCAATATCTCCTAGATAGAAGAAAATAAATAATAAATTATAGAAATAATAATACTAAAAGGAAATTAAAAGAAATAGAAAATACAAAAAGACAAAAAATAAGAGGAAATACAGAACTATAAGAAAAAAGAATTCAAACGAAATTTGTCGCACTTTGAATTTGAACTCCCTAAGGGATGTCACAACCCAAGAGCCAAAATAGCTCTTGCGCAACCTCATTCCCAGGATCCTCTCTCCGCAGGGAAGGGTAGGAGAGGACCGTGGGAACAAGGCTGGGGATGTCGTAGACCTCTGGGCCCAGTTGTTCGAAGGCCGATTAGCGCTTAACCCAGCGTTAAATTTAACCCTGGTTTCTTTTTCGTTTGTTCAAAAGCATTTTCCGGATAATTTTCTCTATTAAATTTAGAGCTTCCAATCATCAACTTGTAGACAAAAAGAATTAAAACTGAAAAGCTTTTTAAGCTTTCAAATCTGAATTCAAATTTTGCACCAACCCTGGGTTATCTTAACCCAGCTTAGAACAACTCAGCCCAAGTCCTCAGAGAGTCGATTCTACATTGCAGTAGATGAGTACCTAAATGAACGTAAACCATGAGTTGTTGTCTTAACGCAGGGAACAGTGTAGCCTGCGAGCAAGCTTTCCTTTTGGGCGAGCGAAGTGGGTCTCGCGAGAACGCGCGAGCTAGCGATCCCTCGCTCGCGCGTTCTCGTGAGGCAGGCGTTCTTGCTCGCAGGCTAGGAACAGTGATAAAGGATTAAATTAACTGCAAAAACCGTGGACGAAGATCCTGCTAGTTGTAAGCGTTGGATCTCTATATTAGAAAAGAGATCTAATCAGGCAAAATATAAAGAACCAAGAACGAGAAGTCCAAAGACTACTGCAAAGCTGATTTAAAACAACGTGTATTGTTTTTTACAACAATATTTCGGCTGGCCATACCAGCCTTCTTCAGGTTAACAGATGTTACTGAACTTATGTTTCTGAACTTAGGAACAGTGAGTTTGTTTGTTCCCCGCAGATCGTCTGTCATAGGTCTTGCTTGATACAATCCACCTAGATATCTTGGCATCTTTTTCTCCCTAAAAAAAAAAAACGAAACAAAACAAAACAAAAAAACGCGTCCGCTCGTAGCCGTTTTTGACCTTAATAGCTTTGAATCGCTTTCCAGATGAAAACGCTGAAACGATAAAAATACGGTATCATACCTTAAAACCCTCCGTTTTCGTCCGCCCACAGGTGAACGAGGAGCCGGACAATCTCCACTCTGGGCACCGTTTCTAAAACACCTACGTTTCTGGTGATCTAAAACATCCTCTACGTCTGGACAGTAGGCTAAGCTGGAGCCGAAAATTCTACGTTTTCAAAAGTATCCGGGTACTTGTGGACGGGGTCTGAACAGTCAGTCATATTCCTAGTCACGAGGGCAATCAAATCGCGCGCAAAAATTACAAACTACTGACCTCCCTTATACATAAGCGAAACCTTTCCATTTACATAAGCGAAACCTTTCCATTAGCTACTGTTAGTATAAGTCCCTCTACCGATGCTGCATCCGGCATGAACTTCGAGGAGTACTGCAACAGGGTTGTTCAAACGTTGGATAGCACTATCCACCAGACAAATCACTATCCAGCGGATAAGTATTTGGAAAACCAATTGCACTATCCACTGGATAGAGATTTATCCACTGGATAGCCTTATCCATCTTTTGAACAACTAGGGCCAGGACCATAAACGACCTGATCTCACTGACGTCCTGACAAGCTCTTGTGTCTTGGATATCTGCAATCTTTCCCTCTCTTGGGTTAATACCATCACTAGTCAATTCATGCCCGAAAAAAGTGAGCTTGGATAAGCGAAACTTGAACTAGTCACAGTTAAGCGTCGATCCGCTGTGAGCCTGATAAACCTTCTTATCGTGCCCTTCGACGCATCAAATCATTAGCCATATTCGCCACGCCCGCCACACCCTTAAGCACATCCCTAAGAAGAAAGTGGTGAAATCCAACTTTAAATAAACCTTGCTAAACCGTGCTTCTATTTTAAATAGTGCAAAAGTTTTACTACAATAGGAATGAACTGTTTCTTTTTGAAGTTAACTAATTGTTGGCCAAAAAACAAGAAAAAGCCTTTCTATTTTTTGTGTTCGAAAGACTGATGTAGACAGTTGGTCAACAGCCCGATTGGGCTGGGTGGGTGGGGGGTACTTAAGGAATGCTTGGGTAGAAGCGTGCCGCCGAGACCTTTAAACCCTGACCCTGTTTAAGATACACCCACTATAACCTCAAGTTTTTAACCAATCAAAAGGGACTTACGGCAAATTGTTCATCAGGAGGAGGCCTAAAATTTGGGCACTCCCACATGTTTGGTTCAAAATTCAGGTCCGTTAAATCCAAGAGAGAATGATAGCTCATTCGGCTCTTGCTTAAAGGGGCTGTGTCACGGCAGTCCAGTTTATTTTGTTTAATTTTGCCAATTACTGGCCCTCAATCGTTATGGAACTTAAAGTAAGCAGAGAAATTAGATGTAAATGACAAAATCAGAGATCCGGGACAAACAAATATCTCTCCTGAGCATTATTTTTGAAGGTGCAAGCAGCAGGGATCTACTTTGAAAAACTGTTAGGCTGAACAGTTTTCAAAAACCCTAATTTCAATCCGTTTCAGTCTTCTTCAGTTTTGCCCATCCGTGGCATCTGTTGTTTCTGTTATGTAATTTTAACCTTCCTTTAGAGTTTTAAGCGGTTATTTCTATGTTTCTCTCAATTTAACGGGCATTTTGTAATTTCATAATTTGGCTGAATTTCGTGACACAGCTCCTCTAAATTCCATACAATTGTAGAACATTTTAGGAGGAGCCACCCGCCCCACTGTGTACACAGTTACTGACAAGGCACGTGAATAGGAAATAGTCTTAAGAAAATGTAATGCGATAAATAATGAACTTAAAACACACGTAAAAAGAATTGCGCGCGCAAACATAACCTACACCAACTGAAAGGGAACTGAAATTATTAGAAAGTAACGGATTAATTATATTCAGTGTAACATTAAAGTTGAAAGATTTCTCTTCTCTGTTACACTTCTTTATTCTCGCCGATTCTTTCTTCTAACCATCTGTAAATATCTACACATGCACTTACAAATGTTTTTCTTTGTGCCTGACCCGCCTCCGCCGATTACTATTCCTGGTGTTTCTGACTGCGGGTCAGCACTTCCTGTAAAATCATTTGTGAAGGCTGCAATCTCGTTCCCAAAGGCCGCGATCCTCTTGGTCAGAATCAAGGATCACTAACTTCTGAAAGAATCCGAAGAAAAATCTCCAATGATTGTTCGATAAAAACGTATTTATTACAGGCAAATAACTACACGAAACTACGCTACAATGTCATTTTGTTAAAAAATTGCCTTATTTTTGAAAGTCATGTCAATGCCACTTTTGAACCAATTTTACACATTTATGTTACTGAACCTTTCATATTTGCATACAGCTTTGCTTATTGTGAGCACGAAAGAATGTGTGTCGTCATGGCTAACGAATGTTTGTTTTAGTAGCGGTGTTTAATTTTTTTCGGTCTCTATGAACAGCCTTTTTGAGTTACTTTGTTTAGTAAATACATCGATCAAAGGTCACGTTAAAAAAAAAATGAAAAAAAAAATGCTTTAAAGCGAGTTCCGTTTCCTTTCCGCTGACTAAGGGTAACGCGGGCTCTTGGAACGAGATTGTGAAGACTGAATAAGTACTGTTGGTGTTGGTTGTTAATCGAACTGCTGCACGACGGTCATTTACCCAACAGTTTGAATTTATCACCCCTGTAGAATCTCCATAAATAAGCAGTATTGCTTCATTTAAACCGTTTTTGATTGCTTGGTTGTGGGGATACTGCACTTTTTTTGGGCAGTTCCGTGGTTAGCTCGTTACTTTATTTATTTTGTTATTTTCGATTTGCCTCGCCTTGGCCTAGTAAATACACCCAGTACGGAACTATTTTCCAAAAAAAAAAACAATCATGTTCTACTGTCAAACTTTTTTCTTCTTCAACGGTGTTCTTTATTAGACTGTTCTTAGCAATTAACTGAAAAACAAAATCGGAGGTCATCGTGCTTGTTTCCTCACAAACTGCCGTGAAAGGTGGGCACGGTTTTGAGATGGCTGTCAGGATGGAGAATTTGCGCGGCGGGGACTAGGACGAAACACAAAATAAAGCCCATCGTGTAAGAAGTATGCACTCGAGATCAAGCTTGTTTTCGGTTGTTCTTATGTGCGAGAAATGACGTCAAAAATGAATTCGAAGAGTTTTTGCAGGTTAATGCACCGTTAACCCAGAAGACCTGGGCAGGAGCTTGAGTTGTTTTGGTTGTGGAAACAAAAATGGCGGACATTTCACTCGTTTCAAGAGTAAGAACTAGGCGAAATAACAGCTAAAAACATGGCAAGAACAGCAAGATGGCAACTCGAAGGGCGACATCTGCTATTTGGAGAATATTAGCGGAGATGAACAACCCTATAAAACGTGCACTATCGAAAATGAACTTAACATAGATGGATCAATGGAGGTAAGCATGTTAATAAAACAATAATTGAATTCGGCTTTCGTATCATATGAAGAATTATGGAGATCTCGGAGGGTGTTATCCGCCTCGGCCTACAGCCTTGACGGATAACACCCTCCTCAATCTCCATAATTCTTCATAAGATACTCAGCCTCATTCATTAATTGTTGAGTAACAAATGTCAAGCGTAACGCTTATTGTTCCTTTCAGTCAAATAAACATTAAACGTTCAATCAAGAATGAAATCCTCAAATCTCTTTGGCGTATGTCTTGTCCACACTGCTCCTGGAGACTTGGCAGCCTTCCTTATCACTCGGTTCCATTCCTGGATCAGTTTTCACCGACTTCCTCCAGGAACATAGATTTCTCTTGACCATTTGTCTCTTTTATGATACAAATTATAAAGGTATATTGTATTTCTAAATTGCCTCGACCTCGCAACTCGACCACAACACTGCTGCCACACTTGTCAATGAGCGCGTACTGCTGAGTTCCAAACTGGACAGTCCACTTGTTTGCCCGTGGTTGCAATTGCCCTAGGAGGGCCTTGTCACCTGCCATCAAATTGCTTTCATCGGCATTACGCATTTTGTCCGTACACTTCTTCATCTCGACCTTTTATGTCTTGGTCTCTGTCCATTACTTCCTCATCTACTTTGGCAACCTCTCTGAGACTGGGAAGTTTTGTGTCCAACTTCCTTTCAAACAACAGCTCTGATAAGCACACCTGTACTTTGTAAGGCGTATTCCGAGAGGCAACTAGATATTTCATGACTGCCTCTTTCCAATTCTTTCCCTCCACCTGTGCCTTCAGCATTCTTTTAAAGAGTGACCTTTTTTTTGGCTTTCAATCTCACCATTGGTCTGGGCCAAAGCGGAGTGGTTTTCCCGTGCTTAATTCCGTCGTCCGTTAAGAAGGCTTCAAACGATTCTGCCACAATAATGGGAACTGGTATCACTTGTCACAGTATAGGGAAATCCATGGGTTGCAAACATCTTCAATAAGCTACTGATGGCCACTTTAGCTGTGTTTCTTGTCAAATACTAATTTTCACGTATCTACTGTAATAGTCAGTCACAGCGAAAACGTAGTGTCCAGAAGGCGATGGACTCATGAAATGAATCGCAATTTCTTGCTAGGATACTAGAGGCACCTCAGTCATGTGGCAAGGTTCAGGACTGCTTGATCCACGCCCAACTTGTCACCCATGACATGTTTTGCAAAGGACCTTGGCTTCCTTATCAAGTTCTGGTCACTACATCGCTGTTTCATTCTCAACATTCCTTGATGAAGTTATGACCTAACCCAGTTACTCTTGCTCCAAATTTCCTTTGTACTGCTATTCTTGTTCCTGCTCTTAGGACCATATTTCCAAAAATACAAAGTTCATCTCTGACTGACTTGTTGTCTGAACAACTTGCATGCATTCTCCCAATTTCCAGTCTTCATACATTGTCGCAGGCTCTCTAACTCGTCATCTACTCCAGAAGTCGCCTCAGTTTCCCCACCTGTCATGGCTTTTAGCACAGCTGTGTTTGCTACAAATTGTTGTCCTCCGTTCTCAGCAACATTTCTCGTCCTAGTTTCTTCGATAATTGTACGGCGTGACAAAGCATCTGCAATGTTCATTTGCCCAGGCAAATATTTCAGAGAAGAAAATGCGGCTGTAGCTGGAGAACCATCTTTCGATTCTTGCTGAAGGTCTGGACCACTCAGAATAAACGAATTCGAGAGGTTTGTGATCGGTCCACAGTCAAAATACTAGTTCATAAAGATACACGTGAAATTTCTCACAGTCTCACACAATTCCTAATGCTTCCTTTTCCGTTTGTGAATAAAGTCGACGTCGTTCCACATCAGACAGTCCCCAGCTGGAATAAGCAATAACAGGATTCTCCCCTTTCCGCTCCTGTAACAGGACTGTCCTTAAACCTACTGGGCTTGAATAAGCAATAATCTTTGTTTCGGCATTGCAATCAAAACTCCCCAAAGACTGCCTGGGCTGACCGTCGTTTCAGTTCTGTGAAGGCTGCCAGCTGCTCAGGATCAAAAACAAACCCACTCTTCTTTCTTTGTCAATCGTCTCGATGGTTCCTGAAATGGTAGTCAGATCAGGAATAAATCTGCTATTGAAGTTTACCAGGCCTAGAAAACTCTTAACCTCTGTCGATTCTGTGGTTCACATGCTTGTTTCAATGCTTCGACTTTCTCTTCCGTTGGACCAATGTCTTGTACGTTGTCATAGTAGCAAGCCAATAAATGTGAACTTTGGCAAATAAATTATATATTTCTTCTTGATAAGAGAAGGGCCCCTGTCCTTCAATCTTGTGAGCACTTTCTCCAGTCGCTTTCATATTCAGCTCTGTGAGGACTATAGATGATGATGTCATGAAATGTTGGCCATTCCACTACTATATTTCAGCACTTTTTGAATGACTTGCTGATATTTCTCTGGAGCAGAGGTGATGCCAAACATCACTCTCTTTCAAATAACATACCTTTGTATCTTACGGAACGTTTTCATGCCACATGAATCCTGAGCTGGATTTGATGGTAGCTCCACTTCAGATCCGATTTACTAAAGATGTTACCTTCTCTCACATCTTTAATTATTTCATCAATTGTGGGAATCGGGTGTCTCTCACGAATGATTGCTTTGTTGGCCCACCAAAAACTTTTTTGTACTTCGCTCTGAGACACAATTGATACGACGTCTCTTCAGTTGTAACCACAAGCCTTAACCATCACATTTACAATTGCTTCAGAATCGATGATCATCTGCGAATTGTTCAACTTGAAAACGCATGTTTTTCTCTTGCCGGGTACTGGACATCTTTAGCAAAAGATGCCTATTTGCCTGTGCACTGGAATTTCCATTGTTCTTCCTGGACAGGCTGTCACAGACTCGATTGACTGGCCCAATGGATAGACTTATTCTTTCTGTTAGCCTCTTGGCCACTTCATAATTCGGTTCTAGTTCTTTTAAAGTCTAAGAGTGAGAGCCTGACCTTTCTCCAAAAATTTACCTCGCAGCTCTTTAGACTGGCAGATTGAGATGATTTGATCTCGAATGGGCCTGCATTTGATCTCTGAAATCACATTGTTGGCATTTTTGCCTCAGCAGCACAGATTGATCGGTCGTCTCACTATCTCCTTGGACCATCTCTCAGAACAAACTGCCGCTAATGTGGAATGTTAATTTGTGTCAGTTTTATATCCTTTGCAGTGCTAGTGTTGGGCAAAACCTCAAAACTATCTTAGACGTCCGGACCCTCACAATGAAGAAGCGCTCGTCTCTGTACTTTGTTGTCATTCTTGTCAGGAAAATGAATTAAGCCTTTGCCATTCGCATGGGACTGAAAACTACGAAGCCGCCTTTTCGACTATATACCCACGCTACTAGTTAGCCATCCTCGTCGCCAGGTTGTAGAATCTCTGATAAATATACGCCTCGACGGACACGGATTGAACCACAACGAAGGTACTTAGGTACAGCATGGCCAATCTACCCGCTAACCAGCCCCATACATCATGTTAAATGTATTGCACAAAGCATACATATGTAAACTCCAGGTAAAACCTACACGAAATATCCTACAATCCCCGGGTTGTTCTGAACAAATTTCTGTCATTAGTGCCATATGTAATACAAAGGGAAGAAACTGGAAAATGTGCATTTTGCTGTCAGGGTAAAATTATTTTGATTGAGCTATTTGTTCCCTAGACTGTACCGAGAACTCCACGCGTGGCTACTCTCGTGTGTTTGTGATGTGTGCGTTTTGATTTGACGTCCAGTCAATTCCAACATTTCCACTTCATTTGTGACTTTAAAACAGCGCGGAAGTAGCTTTTGTAGAAGTAATTTCGCACCTTGACGGAATTGCTCGTTAAAGATGAAATAGATCCAAGGATTAATTCCACTGTTAAAGCATACCAGAAACCATCCAAGGAAAAGAAAGTTCCATGAGCAGAAAGCTTCTAAGCCCGAGAAACAAGCCATTATTCCAAGAATGAACGGAAAACGACAAACGATTAGCACAGCAACAACAGTGACAAGCATTGTTAATATCTTGCGGTTCATCTGTTCCCGTCGATGTTGATTTGAAGCGGGGAGTTGGTTGCCAGGTGCTATGGTGTGTTTCAGTTTGAATCCAATTGCAACGTAGATGAGGATTATAGCAATGATAGGCAGTAATACTAACACAGGGTAGCAGAATAACAAATAAATGATAACGTAGCTAATGATTCCAAAATTGAAGGTACAAATATGGAAGTCCGGCTTGAATTCGACTAAAGTGGTCATTTTGAATAACGGCACCGTGAACACGATCGCAAAAATCCAAATGAGGCCAATCAGAAACCGGGCGATACGAAGAGTTATTATTCTCTTGAGTGGATAAAACACCAGAAAAAAACGATCCAAGGCGGTCATAAGCAAACTTCCAGTGGAGACTAAGACTGACATTTGACCAATGAACTGTGATAAACGGCAAAGCAGTTCGCCCGCGACTCCCGTGATAAGCCATTGGTGGCTATATGCAGTGCTGACACTGCTGACTGGAACGGTGTATGCAGTAAGTAAAACATCAGCACAGGCCATGTTGAAGATAAAGTAATTACTTGGAGTCCTCATTCTTTGATTAGCGTTTTTGTACACGACCGCGATTAACAAAGCGTTGCCTAACACAGACAACAACATGAGAAAAACGAAAGCAGTGATTTTGATTCCCTTTTGAAAGTCGCCTTCCTGTAACAAATCTCCTATATTTGAGGCGCTTGTGCCGTTAACAGATTCGATGGAAGGGACGGGCATTTCGAGGCTCTTACGTTAACCAAAAATTCAGATCTTTTCCTTCACAACGTATCGAACATTTTTGTTTTTCGCTTTGAAGCTTACCTCAACTTAATGCGTTTCAAAAGAAGATCACAAACTGATCGCTTGAAGTGGCGTTTGATGTTTTTTGTCTTATTTGGCCATCTGCTTTCGGAGGAGTGGTCAAGAAATCGCATTTTCATTAAAACCTAAACTCTTTGCTTTTATCGTCTTTGTCTCAATCGCCAATATTTGCTTAGTGTACCTTATTTCACCTGCCTCGTCTCTCAAGCTTACCCGTAATGTCAATTTGTCACCTTGTAAGAAAGCAATGCAATTAAGGAAACTTCCAAGAGAGTTTATTTATCATGTTAATCTCACTACAGTAATTTAGACTTTCAATTAATGACGTCGACAACTTTGAAAAGGTAAAATAAAAGCTATAAGAGTCTAGAAATAACCCTCTAATGACTTTTTAGGGATGATTAATAATCTTTTTTTGATGGAAAATTTGGTTTTCCGTACAAAAGTAACTTCTTGAAACGTTTGTACGGTAGTCGGCTATTAAATTCAACATTAGAAAGACCACGTCTTTATCACAGTGTTTGCAATTTGAACGTATATGTACTGATCTTTCTTCCACTGCGGTTGTCCTTCCACATTCTTTTCATATTATTGGACTGCTGAAACGTAAGAAATATTTTATCTGAAGGGTTGTTTAGATTTTAACAAAAATACAGAAGTTTCGATTTCACAAAATTACTTTAATTTACATTTTAATCTAGGACTCTTACGTAAACCAGGTAAACATAATTTCCGTGTGCGTATTTATCAAAAGGGGGATTTGACTTTCATCCTGTCCGCGAAAATATATTTTCGGTGTTTATTTTGAAACGTTTTTACCTCACAGTTACATAGGTAAAATAATAGAACAACATGAAACCTTTTTTTTGTGCGGTTCTCGCTGTCTGATGTACTAACCCACTGTGATTCAGATCTAATTTTAAAATTAAACTGAAGCTAAGAGAATCTGAACGAGAGGCGACAAGTAAAACAAGAATCTTGACAAAGGGGGCCTGCCAGTACAGTAAAAACCCTCGTATAAGAACCTAAAGTTTAAGAACCTGTTAGGCTAAAATTTTCATTTTAAACCCCCGTTTCATAAGAACCTATTCAGCCCAAAATTTTCTTATTTAGCCCAAAAGGTTCTTATTTTACAAAAATAAGAGCACGGAGCAAAAATTATACAGAAAGAAAATTAGTTTAGGTTTCAGCCAGTAAGATTAAGACTGTAACACAGCATTTCATGGACACTGCAGCATGAAAGAAATGCGTGCTATTACTTTGGAAAGATAAAATTACTGTATACATGTAGTTGTCAGAGAAATTGTATTCTAGATAATTATTTAATACTGCAATATATTCCATATGACATATGCCCTGTACTACAGTAGTTATCTGTGCTGATTTCTAGTGCCTCTATCAAATTAAGAACCTACTTAAGAACCCACGTAGCCTAAACTCCCACTGAATACCATTTCTGTAAGAACGTATTTAGGCTTAGTTGGAACAATCTGTGTTCTTATAGGTGGGTTTTTATTGTATCCTCAAGGTTCGAGATCTGAGATTCTGTCTCTGACACGGGATTTGTTTAGAATTTCATTAATCTCAAGTCCATAAATAGAATGAACTTCTTGTACCGATAGTAACGACCCCCACCCCCCCTCGCGAAAGAAGGAACCATCCGAAAGTAGCGAAGAACTTTCGCAGGTGTTAGCGACTGCCAAAAGTAACGAACCCCCGAAAATAACGACCTTCCCAAAGTAGTGACTTCAAAAGTAATTTCCCTATTTGCTAGAAATAACAGAAGTTATAGATACAACAAACTTTGCGAAACTGATCAGAGCTTTATTTTTAACGGTTGACATTCCGTTAAGTAACCGGGAAAGGTACATGATACATTTTGTTTCAGAAATTCTTCCTTTCATCTGTGAATACCCCTACCGTAATCAAGGATTCTTTTAAATTTTTATTAAAAAAGCTATAATAAGAAATGCCTTTCGCTAAATATTAATTTTGGATGTTTTCACTATTTTGGCGATATTATTACTTTAACTTGGTAATTAAGGCCCATATACGGTACATGTTAGCTACCCGAGGGTAGGAACCTTCCGAAAGTACTCGTTACTTGCAGAACTTTACGGTATTTGATGAAATTCGATATTTTAGTCAAAAAATTTTGCATATTTCCACGAGGAACAGATTTCAGCCAGTCATGATCAGAGCATAGCCATGGAGTGGATGTTAACTCGATATTTTTTTAATAACTAACCGCTATGACGAAATCCTTAGTATTAATTAGATATGACTATCTTTCGAAGGGAACTTCTGAATGATTAGTGGTAACCTAGACGCAAATTGAAGCGAAGATCCAATACAGCAACCTGCCCTCAACCTTATTGTTATAGACAAACTCGTTAATACGGACCCCCGGGGGGGAAGGGTGAAGGGGGCATAAAAAGTGTCTGTCGTAGTAACGGAGTGTCGGTATTAAGCAATTAAATAGTACACCCTTTCGAACAAAATACTGAAAGAATAAAACAGGACATTATTAGCATTGTAAAATTGAACATCTTCTAATTTTCAAAAAAAACGTCATCATGGAAACACTCAAACTATATTGAACAGGACGCTTTGGGAGCGTTGGGGGCCATATACACAGCGTGTGTGAAGTTTTTTGTGTGTATTTAAAGGGATGTGTGAGTTGGGTAGTAGCGCTGTATATTTTAGGGGTTGGTTGAGAGACGTGAAGTGGAAGGCGTGGAGTTATATTGGACTTGAATTAGTAAGATAATGGCTGTAGTTTGTTAATCAGTGCACGCCAAAAAATTACGTGACATTTGCCTTTTTTTCGTTCCCAGGCCCCGAAATCGTGACCCAAATTCACATCGATAATTGTTAATTTTTAACGAAAAGCAAAACTAGACAAAGTTAACGATTACTTTCTCTAAATGTACAGTTATATTTACGATATTTAGTTATTACTCTATCTGGAAGTCGAAAATACGTTGGGAAAATGAAACACAAACCTTGCAAATCGGGCTTCGAGGTCGTCGAACTTGAAAGAAGCCGTAACGGTCATTGACCGCTCGGCCAAAACAGGGTCATCACTTCAAGCGGCCTGGTCGTTTAAAACATGCGTATTTGAAATATGCACGGGTTGATATGAAAAGTCGGGATCCAATAAAAATATATGTAAATCGGCGTTTGAAAAGTACTCCTTTTCGCAGATGACCGCGATTTTGTGGAGCGCCCCGGCCCCTCTTGTAATTTACATTACATTTGTGTTGTGTTGTGTAGAGGCCGTGCAAAACGACCAAGAAAAGAAGGAAAACGGCGTTTGTAGCAAACGCAACCACATCATTTCAGGCCCAAATAAACAAGTAATCTTTGAATCTATAAATTACAAAATTTGTCGTAAATTTATTAAGTTCCGCCCGGTTTCATGTTCAGCAACTGATAAATGTTCTATATGTTTGTTGGCACTAAACTTCTGTACTAATTGTACAATTGCAAATCTGCACAACAAGACGCTGATGATCGTGATGAAGAACTGGATCCAGAGAAAAGCTTAGACAAAACAAACTTCGTTTTAAGGATTCTTATACAAAAAGCCAGACAGGAGTGTGGATCCCTAGTGTGATGATAAATCATAGACTTTAGACGAACTTGGCTCCCTATTCTGCGATGAAAACCTTCCACGGGACAAGTACCCTTTTCGGCCGCCATTTTGTTTTGCCTTCTTCATTCAGCCCCATAGCCCGCTCATTTAAACTGCGCATGAGCAGAACCAATTTTTCAGGCTCAAGACCATGTAAATCGGCCTCAAAGGGGTCATTTCTTGCAATGAATTGTTTCTCGTAGAATTTAATATGAAGTAACAAAAAATAACTATTTGGGGAGGTAAAAGTGATTTTAGGTTTTGCAGTGAGGTAGTTGTGGAAGTGATAATTTAGTTATGAAGGAATAATGTAGTTACAGTAAGTTGAAATAAGGTGGTGGCTGTGAAAAGTACATACTTGTACTTATTTTAAGTGTTGTCAGGCTCTCTGTTTAGGAATTTTTGAGGCTAGAACGCCAGCTTGGATTTGCGACAAATTGACCTCTGACACGAGTTTCACTGCAGAAAAGAGGGTCGTACAGGGGGGGTCTCTCGCACGGTTCACGAACAGAAAAAACAGCGAATCACAGATCACGGCTATCAAAATTTCATTTTCCCGAATCACGAAAATAAACAAGTAAGGTACTCGTTTTAAGGTCAGAAAAGCTGTTTTAAAAGCTTTTCGGGTCGCGAGGCGGCCGAGCTAGCGACAATATCGTGATAAGTCTTCGTGCCGCGAGCCAAATTTTAAATAAGGCGAAGGATTTCTTCGAAAGTCTAAAATATTACTTGAGAATGTAATCAACAAATCTCCGTCGGCGGTGCGGTCCAGAAGGAAAACTTGTCGCGTCAATATGACAATTCAATTGTCTTTTTAATTAAGAAAGAGCAGATGATGCTCGCGCGTGCGCATAATCGGGACACTGTCCCCTTAAGAGGCTCTCTTTGGGCTTCGGGAGGGTTACGTAGGTCCCTAGTCTGAATTTTAAAACCTGTTGTTTCACGTTTGAGGAGGAAGCCATATCGCTGTCGGTATTTTACTGTTGAATTTTCGCTGTTCTCTCTCGCTGTCACTTGTCACCATTTCTGCTCCATTGTCGCTGTTCAAAGGCTATGCCAGTTGTCGGAATTTACCCTAACGGGGCTCCTGCCCTAACAGGACCTTCCCCAAGGACAAAGAAAACTGACCGTATCATAAAAACGTCAAATCACTTTATTGTGTCAATCAAGTTACATGTAGAGCTCGATGTTGGAAATGTTAAGTACATTGTATCATTCTTCGTAATTTTGACGGCGGTATCATGAAAATTTTTATAGCTCATGCCTTCGGCCGCTATCTGTAGAAAACGAAGCGCTTTTGAAGTGAAATTTTACTTGTCTTTAAAAACGTGCGTCAAAGATCATGGGGATAGCCTTAGCCGAGCGATGTAGAAAGAAGGATTTGATAAGTATGTGCTGAGGTGCCCTGTTTAGCTGTTTGGTAAACATTTTGGTCTTCTTAAACAAATAAGCGAATAATTTTGAAACCGCTCGATGGACTTTTTTAAATTTCAGAGTCTCGAGATTAACCGTCGTTTTGTATTACCCTTAAGTTTTGAGATTATTGATGTCTTGTAAGGCAGTAAAATACGAAGGGCTGCGGCGACCTCAAAAGTTTGACGCGTCTAAGGCATAGCCTCCTCTTCTCACCCTCGATCAAGAAGACGAAAGGAGGTTTTGATCACCAGGTGGAGTCCTCATGATACCAGAAATGATTTTCTTGTTACCATATAAGCTCTTTTCTACTTTTACGTGGCCTTTCTTCTGTCGCTGGTACAGGGTACTCGGTAAAACGGACATCTACAGTTGGTCCGTTCCTTTCTTTGATCCCTTTATTTGACTGTTAATAAGACGGACATCAGCCTTAGACAAACAGTCAGTGCGCGTCCCAAAGGTTCCTCTTAGAAACAGTTTACTGGTGCCTGATGATTTTACTATTGTTAATCGGGTTTTGGTGTTCTTGTTTTTTTGTACTGGTTAAGCAGTTCTGAACCTAGTTAGGGGAAGCTTCTATACTTAAATGATAATACGTTATTTAATTAGCAGGAGAATGTACATTTTGTATGCATTTTTAAAACTGACCAGACTCATTGTCTCGACTGGCAGCTTATACCTCACATTCGATAATTAACCTTAAAGGTCTGAATACTAGGTATAAAGCACTTAGCAAATAAGAAGGAAAAGCGTCTAAGCGTATCGTCTTATAAGGAAGTAAATGTATTGAGATACTGGTCAACCACCCTTAGAAAAGTTGCCCGAACAGACGAATTCAGCTCACCAGACTAACGTAAGCCGGCCGTCTCTTCACTCTCATTTTTCGCTCTAACAGGTTAACTTTATCGCGATGGGACTTCATACTTAGTTTCCATTAATGTTAGACACTCAGGAGACCTGAAAACAGCATAAGAGAGCTTTAGCAGTGTTAGTGTCATCAGTCAACTATTTTCTCTGGTCACGCAGAAAACTAGCATATAATATATGACCAAAAATAAAGAATCAAGAAGACCTTTTAAATGTGGAAAACAACTGTTTGAGTTAGTTTTCTAATTTTTAGGTCTCCTCTGCTAATTCTTGGGAACGTGATTCCTTCAGTATAAAGACTGCTTAATTGTCGATTAAGCGGTATTAAGATGTACCTGGGTCAAAAAATTAAAGCTGTAGCTAAGTCTTAGTGGAAAAAGGAGACTCATTACCGGGAATAATAAAAAAATATTTACTATTTGATAGGTAACTTTTCTTTGGATACCGGGCGCCGTAAAATAATTAATTTTATCGTTTTTAGTGAAGAAATCTCACGCTTTTAGAAGGCAACCGGCAGTATTGAAAGCCATAATTTACTATTTATTCAAAAACTGGTATAAGATGTCAACAAGCGAAAATAAAAACTGTCTGACAAGTGGTTAATAAAATGATTTACTTCTGCGTTTTTACTTTTTCACTACATGTGCGGCTAGATTCCTCGAATTTCGTGTACATGTTGGATTGAAAAGATTGAAACTGGATTTCCAATGTATGCAAGGTCTTCAGTAGCAGTAAGAAGACGTTAACGCATACATATGTTAATTTAAAGCTTCACAGCGTGCAGTTTATTCATTGACTTGCGGAAGTTGGAATGCAGGGTCTCACTAAGGGGCGTAGCCTGCGTAGCAGGCGTCAAAAGGGGAAGGGAAAGCAAAAATTCTGGGGCGCGAGGATGTTGAAAACGGAAACCTTTTCCCCTCTTTTCCCTTTTCCCCCCTCCTCGTGCTCCCCTCGCGCTGTCACGCCCCCAATTCCCGCGTCCCCGTTCCGGTTTTAAAGCTGCCACACAAGCTACTTTTAGGGGATTAATCCTAATTAAGCCCTTCTACTGTTAAGTGGTTTCTAACAGGTTGCAGTTGTGTACATTGGCTTGCACCTCACATAGAGTGCAAGCAAATGTTACGACATATCCCTTTAAGAACAACAAAAAATCAGAAGATTTGAAAGGGAGTTAAATGCTCATTTAAGGTACTGAAAATTTGATGCGCTTTACCTCAAGTCCACTAACAGCCTTTACTGACTGTTGAAAAATGGGGCAGAAAGAAAATTTTCCTTAACGTTCCGTTAAAGGTATTGCATGAGACGAGCGGACGCTTTCTGAACATAATCCATACTTGACGCGCCAAGATGGTACGTGTCATTACAAAAAACCCTTAACATTTACTTGGCTTTTTGAAAGACGGTGCAGTTTGCCCAGTAAAAGAAGCATCATCAACTATTTAATAAGATAAATCACGAACAAAGTGCAATAATATCTTTAAATGATCAAGAAAACAGAAGATGGTTGAAAGGACTAAGGACCTTTCAATATAGAGCAACCTCTCTCTGGAATGAGTTGCAGCCTGCACTCAAACTTAGCCCATCCGTGACGGAATTCAAGTGTTCACTCAGGCAAAAGCTTCTTAATGACTGCTTTATTTAATTAATTTAATTAATTTTATTGACCTTTGTCTTCTTTTATCATTGTTATATTCTTATTGTCATGTACTTGGTTCATAATTTTGTAATGTAAAATTGACTCTGAAAAGCCTCGTGGGGACGAGCCAATAAAATATGTATGTATGAATTATAAGTGACAGTTTGCAGCGTCTCTCTTTTTTTTAGAAAACGTAATGTGTTCTAAAACGCTCGACGTGGCATACCGCACATATTAAAACGCCCATTCAAAAACGTCGATCGTGAAAATGCAAATAAGTGAAAAATGACGTTAATTTAGTGTCAATCAAGAAATCCCCTGGGTATATCCCTTTCCTGGTTATTGTTCCTGCTCAGACATCCGCAACATTTGCCTATTCTTCGATGAAGAATAGAACTTTACGCGACTAACAATAGCTTAGTCTTTTTAAAAACTGTCTAAATTTACTCCGAATTAGCATGTGTCTTTTTGCTGTTAAACGCTTCAAAATTGAAAAATCCTCGATGATTGTTGTTGATTTTGCCGTAAATAATTCAATGCACTGACTTAAAATGAATTTTTACCTTTTACAAACTTCTTGGTGTTCGAATCGATCGATGAAATATGAGCGCAACCGATGCGTTGATAGTTTGTTTACATTTTGTCACGGGTTTTGGATAATATTATAAACCTTAAAGTTTACGGGCAAATTCGACGAAAAAGCACTCTCACTTACATTCTTCATTTAAGATATTGATTTTAGCAAAGTATAAGGCAAAATTAAGAGCGATACTTTCTTTAAGAACGCTATAACTACATATTTGACGGCCAAACCTAAACTGCGATCTAATCCGTCTCTTAAAAACAACTACAATACCGCTTCTGATAATAATATTTATAAACGCTGCAAACATTTTTATTCAATCTTATCGAGTGATTTTCGTGAAGATGAGTTTTTAAGTGAAGAATACTTTGGTTTCTGACTAGCTTTAACTGTTTTGTCATCAAAACGATTCGCACGAGACTACCGAGTTCGCGAGGGTTTTATGTAAGTGCACGAGGAAGAAACATGCTTCTCTTTGCATAAACTTGAAGCACTGACAAAGACATTCCAACACTTAAAACAATGGCAACCTACTTCTATTGTTTCTGCATTGTCTCTTGAAAGTGTGACAATAGTTAACCGCTATGAAGTTCATAAGAGACCGAAAACGACGGTAGTCTTTGAAACTTCGTTTTTGCTCGCAAAGCCTAATGGGTACCCCACTTTTCACGGGCGACGTTTTTCAATGGGCGCGTTTCTGTAATGAGAAAACTCAGCTCTTAGTTACATCCCAGGTTTGACCAGCATGGCTGCCCTTATACAGGGAATACAAAGTTTAGGAAACAGACTGTAAACTATCGTTGCCATTGCAATTCAGTAATTACATTAAATCTGGCGGAATATGCATGAAACTGCTTTTGCGGAAAGAATTGCGTTCGAAAGACATTTGATAATCTGACCTATTTTTGCAGACAGGGCAGTTTCGCACTGCACATTGGGACAAAGCGAAACTCCATTTCTATTAAATTTACATTGTATATGAAATCAGTCAAAATAAAGGCATAAAGTATCATTTTTAGTTCTCTTTAGTTTGCATGTAGTGATGAAATACTTTTGGTAAATTAAAAGTCACCGGTCTTGCTTTTGTTGTTCTTATTGTTTATTTATGCTTTAATTAAGTTAGCTATAAGCTAACAATATAATAAAGTACACGCCCGTACCTGTTGTAATACCCGTACGGCGTTAAAAGCCAAAGAAAATGTTGTTTTTGTAATATGCAGCATGTAGCGCCTTTATTACCCAATCAGCTTGTTTTTACTTGGTAAGAAGATTTAGAATACTTGGATCCTTGATTTGTTAAACGCGAGCGCATAAAACAAAACCCCCACCTGTCGACAGGCCATTACCTCTAGATTCAGCAGTAGGATGGACCTCAGGAAATTTACCGTTTTTGCCTTTCTCCTGAACCTGGGGATTCTCGCTACAACTGTAGAAGGTACACAGCTCTTCTTTTCATCTTAGGCCATTGCAATCTACATGTGTAAGTTCTTATACCTGACAAAAATGATACTTTTTTCTAGTAACAATTGTTTTAAAAATTAATCCTCAACTTCAATCTCTTGAAACCCAATTCAACTCGGTCGAAAACTTTTTCATTAATATTTTTCTAGGGAATAGTTTTAGATCTCAACTAAAAGCAAGAAGGTCTGGAGGTTAGATCATCTGAATTCATCATAGTGATTTGTTTACAAATGTGGGGGACACAACCGCCACTCCATCTCGCTTTTAAGTGACTAAATCAGTGCTCTCGGAGCTGACGAATTGCTAAGTCGATTCGATGTTTTTATCATCTCTCGTTATTTGCGAATCCTCTACATGCAAAAGCAATGCTATCAGGAAAATGACTATATTTCAAAGCTCTCGGTCCATTTATTTGTTTGCCGCAACTCTGTCATAATATCTACAAATAGAACAGTCAGGTCTGTAGTCTGGTTACCACTTGGATCGAAGAAACACGAAAAAAGGGATAAACATTTATCCGATGTTTCATATCCTCAGATGACTTGGCAGTTTTAAGGTTTCAAAACTTAAGATTTTGCCAGGAGGGTGAGGTCTTTGAAAAACCTGCCCTTAAGACTCCACACCCACATTCTGAAGCAATGCCGAAGTTTTAATATATTTCAAATTTTTAAAGGAATAGTAATGATTTCTGTCAGTTCAGCGACCCGCATTTAACAGAAGACCTTAAACAAGTTTTATATTTTTGATTTTTATTTTTCCCAGTCAGTCATTCCCATGATTCCCGTACTTCTCGGTACCGATCTACAGATTTCTTACTTCGTAGAGTTCTGTTTTAATCCAATCAACGATAACTGTCATTGCCCCTTGCCCTTTTGGTGCAAGGAACCGAGATCACCTGATAATGTTTGTGCACGTGTAACTTGACCAGAATCAAGACATTTAGATTTTCTTTCAAGTGGAATAACTGAAAATAAACAAAAAAGTAGCTAGAGGAGTCGAAATGAGACTTGAAGCAATTCTAAAGAGAATTGCCAAGCAATTTGAGTTTGCCAGTAGGATGGACTTCAGAATAGAGTGAAACATTGAAGCTTGATGACAACAACAAACCAAAACAAAGACAACCTCAATAGGATTTTACCTAAGTGTGCATTTTTTTTGTTTAATTTAATATTACTTTCCTAAAATTATTTGTCGCCAAATGCCTCAGCGTGCGTCTATATCGAGCTGGCCAGATATCTGGCCCGATATGCAATTCGCCAACTTATTCATTACCATTTTATGATTAAGAGCATTTTGGGTATTTTGAATGTAAAGTATCTGAAGTATATATCGTAAAATTCGTCTTCCTGAATTTTCTTCACATAACGACAATCAAACATTCTATGATACAAATGAAAAGCGTTCTTTTAGCGCATTTTTCGGTCCTGTGCAACTCGACGGTAGACTGAGTCGTTTATTGTTCTGTTTTTTTTTTTTGTATTTAAATAGAGCTAGGCCAAGTTACGTTGTTACCGCGCTATTTATATGAAAATGAAATTCACAAAATCCGTGAAAAAGAAAAAATGGCTTATAATTCACAAAAATAAATAAAGAGGAACCGATCAGTTCCATCTTCACATTATATTTCGCAAGGAATTAATTTCCACATCTAAAACACAGCTGCTCTGAGACACGCCCCTCGTCTCTCCTTAATTTCAAGCCACACTCTACTCATTTTCAGGTATTTCCTACCAAGTTGGAAAACTAAACGCATCAGAGACACGTCAAGGATGGAATTGCAACAGCGGATGTGAGGCGCCACAACATTGTACACTGCCCCGTTGCACCAATGTGGTATTTCCGCAAACGTTTAGTGGATCTGGAACCGTAAGTAAACCCTAAGCAATTAAAACTTATAGTCTAATCTTCAGGGTTCGGGGTAACTTTGTTTTGTAAGTGAACCACATTAAGCTTCTTTAAAAATCTAATGTTCTTCACAAATTTTGATTTACCAAAGTACTTGTGGTTTTATGATGCTTTGACGTCAGCGAATTTGGTGCGCATAGGTATGCTTAAGTGTTTCTGATCCCTGGGATGTGTTTTTGAACAAAACAAAACAGAACAAAACAAATACAAAAAGCCGGAAGATTCTGACGATAAATATAGAAGGTCTCTATTCCATGAAATGGGAATGGCGGGGGGGGGGTAAGGTGTGAAAGCGTGTGGGGAGGGAAGGGGGCGATTGGGTTGGATTAGCAAGACTCTCTTTTTCTTCAGATTAATTTTAGTGCGTGGAGTAAACGCGCGCGGAAGCGTCGAGCAGACGCGAGCAACGAGGGAGGCATTCTCGCGCCTTCAGTCACGCGTAAGGTCACGCGTGTCTCGCGCGTTTCGCTCGACGGATTGGGAAAAAAGAGAGACTGCTCATAGTCTAGGGTGGACTTGTCGCCTGTTAAATTTTCATTGATGCCTGTCTTTACCTAACGCATTTCAGGTTCGAGTTTTTGTGTCATTAAGCCATGAAGATCAGTCTTCAGTTGTTCATTCGCCTTCCGCTGTGTGGGCAGAGTCCGTTAGTACAGCTGGATTTCAGTTATGCTCGCGTTCAACAGGTTCTACAAATGACACTGGAATTATCAACTGGGTAGCGTTTCAGGACAAACCCATGTTAACGCATGGAAGCGTTACTTTTAGCGGAATATGGACAACAGAAACAAAGTGTGAGAAGATGGCCTTTTCTCAGGTTAGATAACAATTGATAACAAGTATACAATTTTGTTATAAAGGTGTAAAACGTAGTTAAATAGTAGAAACAAATGAAATAGTATCAGAGAATAGTTCTAAAACAAATGATCACTAATTAATATCCGGCATTTGCTCTTCATAGCAGAGTCCACTGCTAAAAGTCTTTTTAAGCTTTCTCTCGGGCTTAGTTTCAAACTTTTCCTTCCCTCGCCACAAGATAAGCCATTTTCACGTTTTACTTTGGAGGTAGTGATTGAATAATGCGTGACCGTTTTGAATGTATTGATGTGTTAAAGGGAATTTGGAAAATAGAAGTCTACTTATTTAATGAGATTAAAATTTTAGCATTAAACTTAACAAAGTTAGCCGAAAAGAAACATTGTTATTTGTAACTTTATTTAAGTAATGGACCAAATAAAATGCATTCACCAACCTTTTCAACACTTCTTAGGAAGAGGTGAAAGAGGGGTAGAAAATTGAGTTAATGGGAATAGACAAGTAGATTTAATTAATCTGCTCCCCTTAGCCTTTGATAAATCCTTAATTTCATTTAAGTGCTGCTAACTACTTCTTAGATACGTTCATGCTGATTTATCTTTCGATAAGCTTGTTTATTTTTCAGTTAATAGTTTTTCATATATCTAACATTTTTTTGCAGAGCTTTGCTTCCAAGCCTCGTGTATTTGTCTCTGTTAAGTACACTCGCAGTACAAAGCCAAATGACGCTATGTACGTATGGTTAGAAAACGTCAACTCTGGAGGATTTGAAGTGTGCTTAAGGGAATTCTTGTCCTTTGATGGAAAACACCAAGATGCAGTTGTGGTAAGTGAAGAAAAATGGTCGAGTAACTATAGTATTGATGAAAACAAACAAACAAACAAACAAACCAGCAAACTTGACTTTGCCACACTTCGGCAGCCCGGAAACCCAATTACCCAAAACGTTTTTGACGCAATTAACGTCAGTGTCGTGTCTCACGTGTCTCATGCAGTCATTTCTTGTTAAAGGAAATGTGGTTCGAAACCTGACGCAACCCGTCTTGTAAAGAAAAGGGTAGCAAATTAAACATTATTTTCTTGTCCGCAGGACTGGTTTGCATTCACTGGAAATGGGAGTCAACTTAATTTCACAATAATTGGGGAAGAAATCTTTCCAAACAGTGGAAATCCATCGTCCAAAAACAACTACGGCTTCTGTCAGGTGAAAACTTTAGTTCTAACAAGAACATTTAGCAAGTCAAAGAACACTGATTTTTTAGCGGTTAAGTTCACACTAAAGAAAACTTAAAATACAGTAAACCCAAGCTTACCAGGCCATGGTAATCGACATTGTATCCAAAATGGCAATTCCCAGATGAGCGCGACATGTTTATCTCGCGATTTTGATGTGCGCATATTTCGCGATTCTTAAATTTCGTGACTTTGCGAGAATTTTATATTTCGAATCTCTTCAATTTCGTGTTGTAGACAGTGGGCGAATATTAGAAGTGGGGACTTTACAGAAGATGGGCAAAAATAGAGGGAGAGGTGAGCACGTTCAGATCCATACTAACTTACATGACTTTTTTTACCTATTTACAGGAAGTGCCTTTCAATACGACCTTTTACAAATCGCCAATTGTGATTCTTTCCGTAAATCATGAGTATAATCTTAAGGTCAAGGGAAGTCGCCCTCCAGAAAATAATATAATTTCAGCCTGGCTAGAGGTAAGTTTGCCTTTTTATTCGAACCTGAGAAAACAGCCCGCCCGACATTTCGCGCGACGCCACCACTAGTTTTCCCACAAAATGAGGACTGAACCCCGAAAACCCCGTTTCACGACGCAATTACTGGCTTTCCCTTGAAAAGGCGTCTGTGGAAGAGTGCAGAAATTCCATACTGATGACATGTACTTCCCAGATCAAGATAGTGCTTCTGATTGGTCATGCTGCAAAATAAATTTTCCTTAACCAATCAAAAGCACTGCCTGCCCATATCTGTGTAGTGACATATCATCAGTACGCAATTTCTGCGCTCGTTCCTCAGACGTCTTTTCATTTAGAAGCCAGT
Organism: Porites lobata; assembly: GCA_942486035.1. NCBI lineage: Eukaryota > Metazoa > Cnidaria > Anthozoa > Scleractinia > Poritidae > Porites > Porites lobata. Next base: position 411,930 of record CALNXK010000077.1, on the reverse strand, counting down.
AATTGCGTCATGAAACGTGGTTTTCCACACTGGGTTATATTCTTGATGGTCACTTGAGGTTAATGATAATGAACAGGGATTTTTTCAGTACTTTGCTACATTATTCTATTCAATTGTTTGCTTGAACTCTCACGACACCATTGAGATCCAAAAGTCCACATCCCTTGTTCAATCAGGGGAGAGAAGAAATCCGTTTATTCTGGTAAATTTATAAAAGGACTGTGAAAACTGCGTAAAAGCCATAAGAAACCAATAATTTGGATCTGATCCATAAATTTCATGACTTAAAGGTATCGTCGTAGAAATCAAGAAGAAATTATGAATTTTCTAGTAACTGATTAGTGCTATCACATTTTGTTGCAGGAAGTTGGATTAGAATCTATGAAGCTCTGCGTTAAAGACCTCAGTGGATTAGGATCGAGTCATGATCCCTTGATTATCAGCTACGCTGTTACTGGAGGTTGTTTATTAATTTTCCTATTGTAATGATCACTATTTCTAGAAAGAACTATTGTCATCTTTGTTATTATTTTTATTGATATCTTTTAGAAGTTCTTATATGTAGAAATACATTTCATGATATTAATTAAAGAAACGCTGGAGTACAAACACGGATATACCTTAGTCATGTTACATGCACTCTATCTTTGCAGGCACTTCAAGATTGATGGGATAAGAGCAATTAGAGGGCACACAAGTAATAAAATTGCCAATACGAGTAGTCGAGTAATCCCGGTCGGGTTTGTTTATTCCCTCAAAATAAGACGACGATTTTAGTCATGCAAAATGCAAAATGTAAACTTCGACAAGTTTTACGTCATAATTCCTTGCTGTGAAGATTTCTACTGTCGCCTACTACATTCAAAATCACTTCCACCCATATTTTGCGATTTTCGTTTTTTTTAAGGTCAAAACTTCTTAATTTTCTATTGTGTAGATAATTAAAACAAACTCGACTGCATTCTTGTATTTACTGACTTTATCTCTTGTTTGCCCCCTGAGAAACCACGTAACATTGCTTTAATTTATTCCACCAGTCCGAAGCGCGTGCAAAGATTTGGGCGGGTATCGTCAGTAAGGTCTACTAAGGATAAGAAAACGTCAGTTGAGGTACCTACAAGCAAACATGTTACTAGTACTGTACAGTAACTTAGTTTTAATTCAAATATGAAAAATATGTTAGACATTTATGTTTTTTCCAAATGGATAACTACTCAATATTATGTTTCTTTTTTTCTCGGTACAGACCTTAATCCGTGCCTTAATGTGCATTGCCCACGGTTTGGAGTCTGCAGGACCTATAGTGCGCATGACGCTCGGTGTGAGTGCGATGACCAATGCCCCTCATATAAAGACCCAGTGTGCACTGCAAACGGAACAACTTACGACAACCGATGCTGGCATAAGTTAAGCTATTGCAGAGGACTTGAAAATAATCTGGTCTATCACCCAGGAAGTTGTGAAGGTAACAAAAAATAATTTCAGCGATTTTTTTGGCTGTATATGCCACATAGAATAGTCTGGAAGTTAAGCTCTCGATCGTTTAGAATTATAGGTGCTGGCTCAAAATTACATTGGCTTCTAGCTATGATGTTTATAACTTTTCGTTACTTTTAAGCTCGCTTTTAGCTCCCTACGCAGGGTAAGCAACAATAGGCAGCTGTAACAAGCTACTTCGTCTCTCTACTTTAGCAAACGAGCCTATAACAGCCCAGACTATAGCCGATGTTTGATCTGTGTAAGATCTTTTATTCTCTTTTGTCTTGCAATTTAGTTTTTCTGCGTAAAATTAGATTACACAAATTTGCTCGGGGCAAATATGGTGCAAAAAAGTGCAAAAGAGGAGGAAATCAAAGACAAAGATAGTAAATATCGCATTTACATACCAGTTTACATGGAGTTGCATATTTAAGAGCAAATGCAGTATTTACTATCTTTGCCCTTGATTTCATCCTCTTTTGCACTTTTTTTGCACCTTATTAGCACTGAGTGAATTTTTAAATCAAATATTTCGCGCAGTGGCCCAATATACTGGCATATGTTTATCTTTATACTGGCATATGTTTATCTTTGCACTGAAACCAGCATGCAATAATAAGCAGCCACTACACTGTTGAAAGGTAGCCGACATTGCAAGTTACAGCCTAGTTTTAGTTCCATTTCCACGCTTTTTTTTTATCACCACCCTTCACCACTTAGAGTTGCACTACAACGCAAGCTAGGGAAGCTACCTAAGCGATAATGCTTAAAGAGCACAGTGATGCTTCCTTATTAAGTACTTAATTTATTATAAAACAGGTTTTCCAATTGTACGGGGCCGTGTAGATCTGCTACAGGTTCCAAAATGGTCAGATTCAAACTGTCAGACAGTCACATTTCCTCCATACCGGTTTTATCCGGGTAAACAAGTTTATGTTCAAATAACCGTCAATCACATGAAGCTGAATGACTCTGTGACAGTCCACGACGCTGTTACTTCATGGACAGAAAGTATCAACACAAAAAACTTCACCGTCTGTGTCATGCAAACCGGGAGGAAAGAAGAAGGCGCGAATCCATTTGCCACCATTGATTGGGTGGCTTATCAAGGAGCACCGCCCGAAGGACTGACGGGAACAGTTGAGTTGCAGAAATGGTGGTCTGGTACCAACTGCGCAGATGTAACCTTTCCTACGGTGAGATGGGAATTTACATATTAAATTAAATAATTGTTGCAAATTCAACTGAGGTCTCTCATTCATGTGACATCTTTAATCCATGTCTTGAAAAAAAAAAAAAAACAGCAACAACAACAACACCAAAAACAGCCAAAAAAACAAAACAAATAAATACTAAATAATTGGAAAATTGAGTCTCATGTGACCCTTAGCCAAAACATGACAGATTTAATCACGACTTGTCTGCGTGACAAAAGAAGAAAAACATCAAGAGCGAAAGTTGTGACCGACTTAGCGACTTAGTTAACAAAACAACATTAGGTAACAAGTAAGAATGGGAACTTACTTAGTGGTTGGTTTCAAGTAATTTTGCAGAAATGTTAAAAAAAGGCTGTTTCGATTATTGTTATTGCTTTTTCTTCAGGGCAAGTTTGCCGAGGCGCCAATAGTCCTTGTGACGTCAGAGCACCTGAGGACTGGTAAAGAGTATGATGCTGCTCTCATTTGGATTGAAGACGTAACAAAGGACTCAGTTAAAGTCTGTCTTCGTGAAATGCAAAACTTTGACGGTAGACACCAAGATATCACTGTGGTACGTTCTTAGTCAGATTTAAAAAAACTGGAATGCGACTGTCCACAAAATTTGTGAGGAATGCTGGTCTTGTTAAAAGAAAGAGCTAGAGCGAGTTATTAGAAGAAAAAGTGTGCTGCACCTGCAATTTGGTTTTTTGCTAATTAGATCTATTAGTCTTGAAGCCATTTTCATTGTCGTCCCCCGTTTAGCATTACACGATTTAATTTTTTTTTTGCTTACACGTATTTTTAACCAGAGCTTCGCTTTTAGCCCTGGCTAAATCTATATATTAGCGTTAAGAGGAAAAAGTATTGCTAAGTAAAGATTGTCCGGGCGATCGCGAGTGATGATCAGTCAAACGATCAGTCAAACGAAAGGAAATGCAGAAAGAAAAACATAAAAAGAAACGGAAATAATAATAATAATAATAATAATAATGAATAATGATAATAATAATAATAAAAATAATAATAATAATTTTTTTTTACCATAATTTAAAATCTTTATTACAAAACCTCAATTAAAATCCTATTTACAATCAACCAGCTATTACAAAAGATCTAATTAATTCATCAAAAACACTATCCGCAATTCCTTCATTAGAGAACAAAAACAATCCTATATATAATAAGTGAAGAAAGAAAAAACTATTCATTTACAAATTCTAAAAAATAGAAGTAACTTAACCTTACATAAAAGAAGAGGAAATAGATATATAATTAATAATAAAAGTTCAAAATTCTATAAAATTAAGAATTCCATTATGCAGAGATATTAAGATCACACAATCAAATTATACTAATGACAGTAGAGTTCAAAATACTTAGATTCAAAGGGGCCTAAAAATGCTGAGTTTATTTAAATTTTTTGTTGGTGTAATACGATTCTGTCACAAGATGGGTGGCATCACCATGTTTTGCTTTTACCTCTTTTCACAGAACTGGTTTGCCTTCTCCAAACTGCACAAGCCTCTTTTCACTGAACATGGTGTCATAAGTTTTCCAAATACGAACCCACCTTTGGATAAAATGAACAATGCTTATTGCCAGGTGAGAAAATAATTCTTTGCAAAAGTGCTGAGTAGCATGCTGTTCACAGCATTTTCCCTCACAAATATATCGCTTACTTACATCATTGTCTATATTTTCAAAACACTTTTAGTCATATACACTTTACGCAATAGAGATCAAAGTGACTATAGAAAAGTAAAGAAGCTGGTTCACTAAACAATACTTTAAGACAAGAGGTCAAGAACTACAGACCGATGACGTCCCTCTTAAACCATCGATCGACAAAGTGTTTGAGCAACTACTCTGTAAACAGGTGACTATGAAACTCGACCACATCTTTTCTAGCCTAAGCGCTGCTTACAGAAAGGGACACAGCTGTGAGACCACTCTACTACGTCTGAATGAGGACTGGAAGCTAGCAATAGACAGAAAAGAACTAGTATGTATTCTATCGACTGATATGAGTAAAGCGTTTGTCTCTCTCAGCCACTCGCCGACACTAACAAAGCTTGAAGCATACGGTTTTGAGTCCTCAGCGTTGCACCTCACGCGATCATTCTTTAACAACCGCCCAAATGTTCATCCCCCTGCTCTGGAGCGTATTTCAGAATGACCTGCCCTGCTCCATAACTACCGCTAAACTTTCGATCTATGTGGATGACCGCCAGTTGTACACCTCAGGAACTAATTTTACAGCTGCAAGGGAAGCCTTAGAGCAGGAAGATCAACTTACCGCGTCTTGGTATCGTGATAATTTTCTACTCGCAAATCCTGACAAATTCCAGGCGATGATCCTTTATAATAGAAATATTAACATTGAAGGCTAATACACAATCACCTAGTCTTCAGTCTTTCGAGAACGCTATGAGAAATGTAGACATTTCTGGTATTTTATTATTTTATTTTATTTTATTAGATTCGCCAAAAAAACAAACAAACAAACAAACAAACAAACAGAAAGAACGTTGGCAGGGACACCGCAACAGCTGTGGCCAGTTACAGTGGGCCTGGATACTAAAAAGAAAAAAAATAAAAACAAGAACTAATAAAAAAAAAACACAGCGACAAATACCGTATTTAACAAGACCATGTGTCGATTTGAAAAAAAAAGGTTAGATCTAAAAGTTTATGCCAGTAACAAATAGGTATTAGGTTTAGAGTTTGGAAAGGAGACTTATAACTTATATTAGAAGAATAAGGCAGTTTTAACATAAACTTAGTCGCGCGTCATTGGACACGCTCAAGCTTCACAATGAGCTCGATGGACTGCGGGGCCCAAATTTGGGTGGCGTATCCCAAATGTGGCCTAACTAGAGCTAGGTATAGCGTTCGTCTTACGTCGGTTCTAAGTAGGAACCTCGTGTTCCTCTTTAAGTATCAAGTCCTTTATTAACACGCGAAGATTGTTCGTTTACTGTTTGTACCATGCCAGATCCTTACTAATCCATACGCCCAGATCTTTTTCTGCAACATATCACAAGTGCGGTGTTGTTGAGTTTGTAAGAGGATAAGATCGGCTTTGTTTTCCTTGTTATGGGCTGCGCCTTACACACTTAGCTTCGTTAAATAGGAGACCTGATGATTGAGACCAAGTTGCAAGCTTACCAAGGTCTTTGTGGAGAGAAGACACCCCCCCAAAGTCTTAATCTCTCTGAATATTTTGTGTCGTCAGCAAACATCAATAATCAACTGCTAGAACTGATGAATTCAGGAAGGTCGTTGACTTATAAGAGGAAGAGTCGGCTGGTCCAGAGGTAACAGGAAGATCCTCTGAAGCGAAGCCGAGTACCCGTAACGCGTTGGCGTCGACCTGACAGTTAAGAACAGAACCAGTTAAGCACGTTGCCACCCAAACCGGCCTGGATTAGCTTATGGACGAAGCGCCTGTGACTGACTTTGTCGAAAGCTTTTGACATATCAAGGTAGATGGTGTCAACCTGGCCGCCACTATCTAAATTAGTGAACCAATGTGGTCAAAAGCCTCAAGCAGGTTGGTGACGCACGATCTTCCAGAACAAAAACCATATTGTTTAGGTGAACTTACATTGTACAGGTGGTCCTTGATACTATTCAACACACAACGCTCAAAGACCTTGGACACTATTGGAAGTAGAGAGATGGGGCAGTAATTTTCCACGTGGTCTTTTGCACCCTTTTTGTGGAGATGCACGACGTTAGCTAGTTTCCAGTCACTCGGGAGAGACCTTAGTTGCAGTGATTTGTTAAAGATCCTACATAAGGAAGGAGCAATCACTGAGGCATTCTCTTTGAGCAATTTAGCAGGGATTTCGTCCGGCCCTGTGGCTTTACCGACTTCTAGTGCTTTGAGTGTAACTAGAAACTTGGACTCATTGAGCGGATATAACAGTGTCCGAACGTATGTACGCTGTCTTCTCCACTGCGCTGCCGATAGTAAATACAGAGGCAAAAAACCTGTTAAACAGGTCAGCTATTCCCGCAGATGTATCAGCACTTAATCTTGAAGGGTTTTGTGACTGGTCAGCGGAAGAGTCTGGGACGGTTACCATGGAGACATGGTCTGGGATGGGATGAGATTTAGAGTTAAGCTTCAAATTGACCATAAGTGCTTGGGATTGAATCTAAAGCCAGTGTCAATGGAGTCGTTAAAGTGATCACGGCTTTCGCGAAGCAGTTTCTTGACTTGCGCCCGCAGAGACTTAAACTTATCCCTCAGGTCGGCGTGCAGATGTGACTTAAGGTGGCTCCGTAATTAACCCAAGAGCATTTAGCTGTGACAAATTTTCCGTCATAACTTTTTCGATTTTAACGCAATGGCTGCGAAACTTTGCAATTAACAACAGATATCATTCGGCAATAATACGAAATATTCCGATTTCATTGATGGTAAATATTTCTTGAGAAATTAGCGCTTAAAAGGACCCTACTGTTCAAAGGAAATCGCGTCTAGTAAAAAATTTTGCTGATATTTTTTACTGAAATTTCTGGTATCGGCTTTAAAGGATATAATAAATATGCCAGAGGAATTTCAGAAAAATCGTTGGAGCAGAAGTCCGTAACTAAAAGTCGGTCAAAATTCAGCTGTGAAATTGTTTTGGAATTTCAAAAATAAATTACTATCAGAAAGAAGGAGCCACCAGTTTGAATTTTTGGGACAAGTAAATTCAACGCTTGCTAATTCTTAAAACAAAAGCCGATTGCCTATCGTGCTATTCTTTGAAAGGTACTTTTTAGTTTTAGAAGAACTATAAATTGCTCCAAACCTTGCTCTGAAGTAGAATGACTTGTTCGTCGACAGTTTTAAAATATCCCTTGGCAGTTTTGGCTCAAACTCCCGCTGCATACATTTTGAGGTATTGCCATGCATTTTCAACGACTTTTACTGCCGTTCGTTGCTTCCAACTCAGGAAAAAAGTATTGAGATTGGACGCTACCTCGTATCAGAGCTCAGAAAGAACTGTCCAGCACCTTTGTTTATGACTACAAAATGAGCACGAGCGGCAGCTCTGCGAGGAATTCGCACCTCAACCAGGGGGGACGAGTGACAATGATGCCCTTGCAGAGCAAAACATAATAATCAAGAAAAAAATACCCATTCATTGAAGGAAGGAGTGACAAAAATTTCGGAGTTGTAAATTTATTAACGGGCAGTATTTTTGCGATAATTTTATTTTGCACTGTGATGTTATTTGGATCACAAGCATGGTCATCATTGTCGTTCGTCCCCCCCTGGTGAGGTGCGAATTCCACGCAGAACTGCCGCTCGTGCTCATTTTGTAGTCATAAACAAAGGTGCTGGACAGTTCTTTTCTGAGCTCTGATACGAGGTAGCGTCCAATCTCAATACTTTTTCCCTGAGTTGGAAGCAACGAACGGCAGTAAAAATCGTTGAAAATGCATGGCAATACATCAAAATGTATGCAGCAGGAGTTTGAGCCAAAACTGCCAAGGATATTTTAAAAACTGTCGACGAACAAGTCATTCTACTTCAGAGCAAGGTTTGGAGCAATTTATAGTTCTTCTAAAACTAAAAAGTACCTTTCAAAGAATAGCACGATAGGCAATCGGCTTTTTGTTTTAAGAATTAGCAAGCGTTGAATTTACTTGTCCCGAAAATTCAAACTGGTGGCTCCTTCTACCTGATAGTAATTTATTTTTGAAATTCCAAAACAATTTCACAGCTGAATTTTGACCGACTTTTAGTTACGGACTTCTGCTCCAACGATTTTTCTGAAATTCCTCTGGCATATTTATTATATCCTTTAAAGCCGATACCAGAAATTTCAGTAAAAAATATCAGCAAAATTTTTTACTAGACGCGATTTTCTTTGAACAGTAGGGTCCTTTTAAGCACTAATTTCTCAAGAAATATTTACCATCAGTGAAATCGGAATATTTTGTGTTATTGCCGATTGATATCTGTTGTTCTTTGCCAAGTTTCGCAGCCATCGCGTTAAAAACCAAAAAGTTATGACGGAAAATTTGTCACAGTTAAATGCTCTTGTATTAATTACGGAGCCACCTTAAGTTTTTGGCGAACTGAGTTCTATTTCTTGATTAGTTTTAAAATGTCACTATCTATCCAAGGAACCGGGTTACGGCCTTTCAGTCTCTTCGATGCCACGAAGTCCTTGACAGCAAGTCAGAAGTCCTTCCGGCACCGCCCGTCATCATCTATATTGTTATGGCCCACAATAGAAAAAAGATTGATTGCCGAAAGAGCTTAACGCCAATTGCCAATTGCGTAGTCGTAGACAAATTTGCGCGGGTGTGAGGACGCATTAACAAAAGAATTGTACTCAAACAGGACTACACAATGATCCGTAAAAACACCGGCTTTATCAGGTGACAACGCCTCGGTCACTTTGGTGTCTTCTGAGGCACTTCTTATCACTAGATCAAGAATGTTACTACCGCGAGTCGGTGTGTGGTTAGTTTGCGTCAAGAAGTGGTCATGTAACGCCTCGATAAATGGCAGTTCGTTAGCACCTGAAGCGCTATCCACGGAGTCCCAGAATAATAATGTAATCTTCTGATCAAATTTAGCAGAAAATAACTGTGACTGTTGTGACCTTTGCAGATCCTAATTTTACGATGTTAAGATTTTTAAGATTTTAATATGTATTATTATGAATTACTATGTATTTTAGATTAGTGTGCCCAATTAGAATATATCATTATAATTAGTATTATCATAGATTATTATTATTATTATGTAATTTTAGATAAATGTCCCCAATTAGCCATATACGTTTGACACTTAAATAAAGTTCTTATATCTTATTATATTGTTATAAGGCATATCAAAAGATCAAAATGGCAGTTTGTTCTGTTAAAATGATTAATCGCAAATATTGCTTGTTCAATTGGGACTTCAAAAATAGACACATTGACGGGAACTGAAGCTTTAAGTGATTAAGAGACAGTGTTAAACGTTTTACGTTTCTCTTCCATGGTAGTTCGTTTCATTCACGAGAGTTTATAACTCGACTCCAACAGTTCTTGTCTCAGCCAATCACAGCACGACGGCATCTGGGAATTCAGCACCAAATCACAACGGAATTACAACTTGGATCGAGGTAAAGTTTTCCGTTATTGGGGGGTATTGTGGGGATGTATCAAGGCAAACAAACTTCAAACCAAAACTCCAAGAAAGATATAACTGAACAGAGACACACGCTTGCTTGAGGCGATGTATTGGTCGATAATAGATGTGGCGCAAAAATGTGCCGAGTGAAGTTGGGATTGCTTATCGGCTTCCTTTTGACGTTAATTATCGAATACGATTATGGTGTCGGTACAAAATAATGTCTTTAAATTATCAGCAGGGGCCGCGCGCGGTGGTCTCGAACTTCAGATCTGATTCTGCGGTTTTAAACGTTACTTTAGAGCTGTTTCCTTGGACACGAAACTTTGCTCCAATCATTTGGCTGCTTTATTCATCAACAGGGATATTTAGCTCCGTCCTTCTGGGCCTCATAGCTCATTTGTGCCACTGCCTTGCCCCTTATTAGTGTAAAAAGGATATTTTGGAAAAAATTTCGAACATTAATTCACCATATATTTTTTATACCTTTGTTATTTCTAAACAGTTCTTTAATTACTTTCATCAAACCACAGTGTTAATTTACGGCGAATCTTCGCATCTCTATGTTACATAAGAAGACGTAGGAGGGCGTTTTAAAAATATTCTGGTATTCTCTTCCTGTTAATTTAGTTGTTTATGACTACAATTTTAGCTGTACTAAACTACGTTGAGCGCTTATTTTTTTTTTTTTCAGAACATGAATACCTCTGGATTCAGAGCCTGTGTCAAGGAATTATACGGGACCAGATATGATCCCTTGTCCGTCGGTTATTCCGTGCTCACAGGTCTGTAATATTACTGAGTTCATTTATGAAGTATTTTTTAGCAAATGAAAAAAGAAACGTTACTTGTTACCGGATTCATCTGGAAATACTTCGGAAATGCCCTAAACTAATAACACAATGCAAGTTGATGGTTTCGCAAGTCATGGCGGAGTCAAGAGAGTGTACCTGTTGACATAAAAAAGATTCTTGAAATTCTTTCAAGTTGTAATTTTCCTACCCCTCGAAGAATTTCACCGTTTAAGGGACTGTGCAATAATTATCAGGAGGGGGAGCTGAAAAACTAGAGTTATCTAGCAAAAACTTAGACGGTACCCCCCCTCCAAAACAAAAAAAAAATAGTTCTAACCCCCCCTCTGTTATGTTAAAAATAACGTCGCAGGAGAGGCAGGCAAGAAAGAAATTTTACAACAAATGTTTCGAAAATTCTAGATCTCAAATCTTCTTCCGAACAGATATTCTTCCGAAAATTGTCGTTGGGTGCCCCTGATGCCTGTATTGAGAATCTGTTATTGCGTTTAATTTTATTTACATTTCGAATAAACTCAAATGAGTGATTTTACTTTGAGCCCCCCCCTATCTTGGCAGCAATTTTATGTAATGCCCCCCTCTAGTTTTTCAGCCCCCCCTCCTGATAATTATTGCACAGTCCCTAATTAAAAGTTTTCTTAAAGGATAAATAACGAGGATAAAAGACCTTGCTAGAAATTAAAAACATCATGCTTAAAACAATCGTTTGAATTTTGTGTTTCTTTGAAATAGTACAGTCTGTACAAAAAAGTTCGATGTATTTTATCTCTATGCGAGTGGTATATCCCTGTCGCTAGTCTGCTATCCAATAATATCTTACTAGTCCCTTGAAACTATTAAGCTTTGGAAAACATTTTCGCATCACGCTCCTAACAGTACTGCGAGGGAGATGCTGCTAAGGATTTATCAATCCGGCGGTTTATTTGAATGTATATATTTTTGACGCTTACGTTTATCTGTATTTCGCAGGCATCTGTGAACCTGGCTGGAACTATTTCAACGGCTTTTGCTATTTCACAAGTAACACTTGTCAAAATTGGACCACAGCACTGGATAAATGCCGACAAGAACACTCGGTTCTTGTCGATGTCCAAAATAACGAAGAAAATGTGTTTTTACAGCATCTACACAATGGAGCAAAATCCTGGCTGGGATTGAATGATGTTTTCACAGAGGGCTCCTTTACTTGGGCAGATCGTGGCACTGGGAACTTTACAGCTTGGGCTAAAAACCAACCGAACAATTTTCGGGATGAAGACTGTGTGCATACACTTGGTGTTGAATATAAATATGAATGGAATGACGTGAAATGCAGTGACTGTCATCAGTATACTTGTAAGAAAGGTAAGATGTGATGTATAAGTTTAGGAATGCACAATATAGAAGAAAGTCTACTTAACAAAACGCATTTTGGTGTGTTAATCGTGATAAATATATAGTTTTTTTTTTCATCTTGAACAGATCTCAATGAATGCAGTAGGGACAAGTATTACTGCCATCAGGTCGCCAGCTGCACAAATTATCGTGGTTCATTTAATTGCACTTGTGATCAAGGCTACTTTGGAGACGGCTTTGAGTGCGAGCTTATCAGTTTCGCAAGTATGATCAGATATAAAATTGAAGCACTGCATGTTAATGATGAACAGCAAGTTCATTCATAGTAAACGACGTGCTAGTGCTAGTGCAAGTATCACGCTTTGTTATATTGCGGAGCCGTTCTAACGTTTTCAATGGCCATCATTCAGTAGTTTCTACTGCTTACATGCAACGTCTAAATTTTGGAGTGTCTTTTTAATATTTCCCAAACTCCCATTCTAAACGACATGCTATGGAGAAGAGTAGCTACGCAGGCGGCATGGTATCCTCCTCCTTCTTACGAGGCTAAAGTTTACTGTTTAATTCGGTGGCCTGGTTAATATTTTGCATATTCGGCCTTATTATTACCACTAGTTTTAGACTCTTGTTGTGAGGGAAGTCATTCGACAGTTGATAATATTGCCTTGCAAGGTAAGAATCCAATTCGCACTGAAAAAGAGTTTTTAAATTCCCGGGTCCGTTCGTTCACCTTCACTATTAATCGCCGACCGATTAGCTCAATTGTATAGGCGCCGGTCTGCCAACCGGGAGGCCACCAAGTGCACCAACTCAGGGTCTTTAAATAACTGAGGAGAAATTGTTGCCCTGTGAAATAACATCTGCAAACGGTTAATAAACTTTTTAGTTTTCTCAGATAAGGACGATAAACCGTAGGCCCCGTCTCAAAAACGTTGCACATACATATTTTAGGACGTTAAAGAACTCACGCTCTGTTCGTAAATAGTAGGGGACCTATTCTTCGGTGTTGTGGTGGGTGGGACTGTTATGGGCCCTCGGGTAATAGGCGCTGCGCGCTGTTGCGGTGACCCTGCCCAGAATTCGTGAACCAAAGGAAATAAATTAGTGATAACTTTGTCTCTAACTTTTGTAGGGGGATTGAAACAGTCTACTATTGTGGGGAATGATGCTAACTACTTGCAATATTTAAGCACCTGGCTCAAACCAGTTGCTCAGAGTCTTCTTTCTTTACGATGGAAGAGATGTTGGCGGGCGTCCGTGGACGGTTGGGCTGCCAGTACCTTTCATAGCCATTGTGACAACAAAGGACCAACTGTAACAATCATAAGAGTCGGCGGGAAATACATATTTGGAGGCTACACTAGCCTCTCATGGGGTAAGTGGTTTGGTTTTTCTAAAACTGGACATTCTAAAATTAAATTGTCTAAGGAAGTATTTGAAGTAGATAATAGGGCCATTTATACGAGGAAAAATAAGACGCGTCTTACATAAGACGCGTCTTAAATAAGACGCGAACTGTACCATTTTATACGAGCATGTCTTATCTAATAAGACGCGTCTTAGCTAAGCCGCGTCTTATTTTAGACGAAATGTGCCGTTTATACGGAAAGTTCGCGTCTTATTTAAGACGCGTCTTATTTTTCCTCGTATAAATGGCCCTAATGTTATTACCACGAAGAGGACTAAAAAAAGTGCATTCATGCTGTTTCAAACTTCATGGCCCTTATTCTATTTCGGTCAATTCGCCAAATGGAGGAGAATTATTCTGGGTTTAAATTCGAAAAGTTTCTACCAAATATTAGAAAAAGAAAATCGTTGTCTTGTGTTCACGTACCCCATAGAACTAAAATAGGGACGTTTTACGTCGTATTCGTGCAGCGAATTCGCCCGACAATTAAATTCTGTGCTGACGTATTTTCTGTCCAGAATTGTTCCTCTCTAAAGTGTTTTTCAGGTAAAGTATATTCCGCTCAAGTGCCGTTGTAGTTTAAAAAATCAGTAGAAATGACAAGAACGCGATTGTGAATTGATCAAGGCTTAAGTTCCTAAGGCTTCCATTTCCGGCTCTTAAAACTAAAATAAAAACTGTATGTAAAAGATGCAAGTTAGACGGGAAAAATTACCACTTAGTAATCAAGTCTTTTGTTGTTATAATTTACACAAAAGAAAAACTGAGAGAGTATTTTGATCAAAGTTACGTATACTTATATCAACCTGAATAATAGCATGAAATCTTACTTTTCCTGATTTTATCTCACCTATTGTAAGAGTCCAGTCGATGCCCAGGCACAACCTGACGATTTTAAATGTTCTTTTTAAACTATTTTAAGTTTTAAATGTTGTAGTCAATTACTTAAAGGTGATTAATGTAAATTCATGTTGTATCTTTTAAATATATTTTGCATCTTTTTCATTTAGAATCTTATCGTATCTTTTAGAGTTTTTATTGTAGTTTGTAAGTAATTTTATCCTTCTTTCTCATTTTAGTTCTACATCGTAATCATTTTTACATGGCCCCTCAAGAATTGTTCTTTTTTTAACTATTTTAAGTTTTAAATGTTGTAGTCCATTACTTAAAGGTGATTAATGTAAATTCATGTTATATCTTTTAAATATATTTTGTATCTTTTTCATTTAGAATCATATCGTATCTTTTAGAGTTTTTATTATAGTTTGCAAGTAATTTTATCCTTCTTTTTCATTTAAGTTCTACATTTTAATCATTTTTACAAGGCCCCTCAAGAATTGAGCTTTAAGTCTTTAGTGTTTAAATAAAAGAAATGATGATGATGATGATAATGATAATGGCTTATTAGTAAAAAGCTTCAGTATGAATTGGTGTATTCAAAAAAGCTACACGAAGACCGAGGATACATTGAAACCTTGGCATAACGAAGGATCAAGCTTAAGAGACCGACAGATTTGTTCGCTATATAACGAGGTTTCGTTTTATCGAGATTCTTTTCCATATATTTTACTATAACTGCCGTAAAGAAAATCGTTAGTTACATCAAGGAATTCGTCATACATAGGTTCGTTATATCGAGGTTCCACTCGGCTGTAGTGAACAACAACTGAAAAATTCACGCCTTTGTATCGGGGTGCCCCTAACTGAATTTTAATCTGCAATTTATCGCTCTTTTCAATGGCGTTTAGCTTTTCAAATAAGTACCATTTTATTCCTTCAAAAGTAAATACCTAAGTAAGAATAAACTTAATATTAAAAACACACTTTTCACGCGACTGATATCTTTGCTATTTAAAAGGGAGTTAAACTACTACTAGTAGTATCAGTATCTTTTCTTGTCTGTATAAATTGGAATTTTTGAACCAAGTCTGTTCATTGATCATCCTTCTGATTTCTTGTTTTCCCAACAGGTTACAGCAGTTGCCACGGGTATCGATATGATTCCCAGGCATTCCTTTTCTCGCTGGTTAACAAGCCAGGATGGGCGCCTGTGAAACTGCCTCAGACAGGGCAGCATAGTTACTACAATAGCCACTCCATATACGACTGTTCTCATTATGGACCTACTTTCGGTGGAGGCCACGACATTACCATTTACGAGTATACTAGTAGCAATTGCTATGCCAACCTTGGCCATACTTACAGCCCACCAAGTGGGTACAGCTATAAAAGCACCTTTACCAGGACTTTTCTGGCAGGCACTTACCAGTTTACTCCAGACGAAGTAGAAACATTTTACGAGACAACCTAAAAACTGTGGCATTGTTTTAGCTTTAAACTTGACAGTCAGCTGATATTACACTGATTAAGTCACGATAATATTTTTTTTTATATACACCAGGCAATAAAAAACGAGATATATACATTTTAATTTGTTAATTTAATATTGAGGCCTGTAAGTTACAGTACAAAACTTGTACCACCTTATTAAAGTGATCTTTAATATAACCAAATGTTCTTATTTCATTTCAAACATTTCTGCTCGTCTGATTTGCAAAATATACAACTTTTGCGGTTTTTTTTATATATCGAGCTGTCTAGTCAAATTTGGAATGTTAAGCCTACATTATTTTGCACTTTTCGTTTTATGTTTTACCTTCGTGGTTTTCTTGACCACGAAAGACTATTGAATTGATATTTGTTAGCCACTGGTGCGAGCGCTAGGTCAATATGATGATATTCCTCTACTGTAGTGCTACGGCTGAAACTCTGTTCAAGTGAACAGGGGCACCCAAGGTCCATTTTCGGAAAATATCTGTTCGGAAGACGATTTGAGATCTAGAATTTTCGGAACATTCGTTGTAAAATTTCTTGCTTGCCTGCCTCTCCTAGGATTTTGGAACATCTAAAAAATGGTATAATTGCCCATTTTTAACCGATTTTGACTTTAAAAAGCTAGGTCACCTAGAATTTTCGGCAGCCTTTTTTCTGAAATTTTCGAAAAGGTAAGTTTTGATCCCTATAATTTTCGGATCACTAGACTTTCAGCTAGGAAATCCGAACAGATGAAAGATTTTTAGGGGATAAAAATATGCCTGTATCTACCCTTTAAATAGTAAAATACGTTTAACAATGCCATGTTTAAGTGCTTTTGAACTATATTCTCGTTGGGTGCCCCTGTTTGACGGAGCAACTGCTTTGCCGGCTCAAACCAACAAGGCAGAGCGGCACGTTGAAGATCACGCGGATTATGGAGGAAATCACTTCTAGCAGCTGCTGTAAGCTTTAAGAGGCTGCTGGGAAATGGTAGACTCAGTAGTCCCAAATGAAAAAGAAAATGTGCCTCGTAAATACGTGCAGACGTATTGTGTCGCAAATCTGTCTGTTCTTTTATTTAGGGGTAAATAACCTGTACTTCACTAAACTCAAATCAAGGGTCACTCTTTATCGTAACGCTAGAGGGGAAAGAATGCTCGTTGAACGTGAAGTCGGATTTACTCTATCTCTGATCATATATTATGTCACGATCACGCAAGCCACCGTCTCAAACAGAAAGTCTCCTCACGCGGTTTCAAATACAGTAGAACCGTCCCAGTAACTCGAACTCTGAAGGGAAACGGAAAACAGTTCGAGTTACAGCTGGAGTTACGGCGAGGGTTCGAGTAATCGGGGTCGATTGCAAAATTCAATTTGCCATGTTAAAATTGATAGTTACTGATTTCAGTAGTACAAATCTAACTTATTTCATCAGAAACGGCAAAATGATTAACCATTTTTACTGATAAAACGTGATCTTTGGTGTTGACTAGTCTTATTTTTAGTGTTTTTACCATTAAACAACAAGAAGAAGTGATTAATGGGATGGCATCTGAGTGAGTTACAAGAACCAGAATTCGAGTTATCGAGGGTATATTTTAGTGACTTTTTGAAATGTAGTTTGAGTCAGAGGGGAATTCGAGTATCCGAGTTTTAGTTAACCGAGTAAAAATGAATGAAAAGTGGGATGAAATCCAAGGGAAATTGGACTTAGTTCGAGTGAGCGGGGAGTTTGAGCTATCCGAGTTCGAGATATCGGGGTTCTACTCTACAAATAAATGTAAAAAACCTGTAAAATTAATCGTGCAAACATCTTTTGCAGAAACCTTTAAAGCAGAAGGAAGCGTGATCTTCCAAACATCTTTTCTTCTTTGGCCGACTCTCGTGATGTAGTATCGGTATTGCCATGCAGCCCGACTGATAAAAGCAGCTGGAATCTTTGTGGATGTGCGAAAAAGGCTAATCGAGCGTGAGAAATCAAGGAACCTATCTTTGTGGCTTTTTTATTCTCATCGTAGGCGAGCCCGCAATGTTAAAAAAAGTCGCTGCTTTGGCAAATTGATTGGAGCCAAAAAAGGGTACACTTTTCAGTATAATTTATTTCTTTTAGTCATTCTGCATATATTACTTACATTCCGCATAATTATGTCATTCCGCAAGCCATGCCACATGCCATTCCGCAAACTCATTCCGTCTTTTATCCTCATCGTAGGTCAAATGAGGGATAAAACCTTTGAAACAGATGGTCTAATTCTGACAGAGTATAACTCTCCTTCCTTAACGATCTCAGTATAAAAAGACATTAGTTAACTTTAATTAGCTTATGCCCTACGTGTAGTAAATCGGCATTCTTCCTGGAAAGTTACACCACTAATGGAGAGCGCTCTGGTTTGCAAAATACCTGACACGAGAGGAAAAACTTGTGTACAAGGGCCTTTCGTCTTAGAAATGGAAGTGGAACAATTTTTTTGATGGCAGCCATTTGTAATGCGGCAATAAGCCAAAACAAACTTAAGTAAAAAGTAAACTCCTCAGTCGATTGGTATGACCATTTTTGGTTAACTGCCTGCTGTATGTCATTAGCGGCTCAGGTGGCTTCAAGACATGCGCAATGGCACGAAGTTAGACTGCATCTCATTACAGGGCCACCTAATGACTTGATGCTGCAAAATAACTGTTACAAAGAGCAAATTGATACTACCTCGAAATCTCTAAAGCTCCAGAAAGGCTAAAAATTTCGGAATAATTGTTAAACTCGCCTAAGATATGCGGAGCCTTTTTTACTAACTTTCCCACGCTTTTCAGAGATTTTTGTCAGTTTATATTTTATTTCCAAGATATCGTGATTATCGTTGCAAAAAAAGTCTTCTAACATTTTCGGTATAACAAGACGTCGCTTATGAAAGGACTGTTACTCCATGTCCTCAAACTTAGTCTTCCGCACCCATCAGGATAACCATCTAAAACGTTCGAGACGACCAAAGTACCGTTAAGACATCGGAACAGGTCACAAGTTTTAAGGGCAGCTTCAAATTAACCAAACAGGCTTCTAAATCAAAGAGAAAAACTTCTGAGATCCTTCTGACGAATTTATAAACAAAAGTGGTTGTTGGGTACCCATGTGTTATCACTGATTAACACCTGAAAGCTGTGCAAGATCCATCTAACGATTGGTACCAAGGGAATGTTGCTTTGAAGGAGCTCTGAATGTGTTTGAAAAAAAATGTTGTAAGGTTACAAGGACTGCAAAACAGTAAAAGCAACGACCTTTTTACGCCTCGGGCTGTTCCATACCCGGATGATACAGCTTTTTAAAGGTAATTGTAGAGGTTATAGATGAAACCTGTGAAGATGGTTTTGCGCTAAAAACAAAATCATCAATTACCGTACTAGTCAAATGTTGCGTATATCGATTAAGGTTTTGTCCTGAACATAATCACACCGAAGAGAGACTAAGGGTAAAAAACTGTTTTTTCATTTATTTTCCAAAAGTATGTCAGTTCTTCATTAGTAATAAATTATAGTAACAGTGGAACCCCGCTCATGCGACCGCCGTTGGGCCATAAAATCCTGGTTGCACTAACGAGGTGGTCGCATTAACGGGGTTCCACTGTTATGAAATAACTCAGTGACTTTTACGTTTGGGTCGAAAGAATATGTTCGTGTAAACAAGGTGGTCGTATAAACAGAGTGATCGTAAACCGAGGTTCCACTATAGTGCTTGCTACTGTGCTGCTACCGATTATATTAAATCATTTTTTGCAGAGCTCACGCTCAGATAGTCCCCTCAGATGGTCCGCTCAGATGCATAAATTTCACTTCGCAGCGAAGCATCATGGGGTAAGAAAATCTATCCATCCCAGAAAATAGATCACGTAACATTTTTTTCCCATGAGGTACATTTCTAACGTATTCGTAAAATTTCTCCCGAGTTGGCATTCACAAATATGAGTTTAACAGATGGTCGAAGATGGTCCGCTCAGATGCATAAATTTCACTTCGCACGAGTGCTTCGCTGCACGGGTTATGCTTGGTAAAACAAGTTATGTCACGGACATGCGTAGTACGTTATGCAGCCCTGTATAAGTGACGCAAAGAGAAGAAACTGGAATATGTGCATGTTGCTGTCAGGGTAAAACTTTTTTTTATTGAGTTATTTGTTCGCTGGACTGTACCGAGAACTGCACGCGTGGCTACTCTCGTGTGTTTGTGGTGTGTGCGTTTTGATTTGACGTCCAGTCGATTCCAACATTTCCACTTCATTTGTGACTTTAAAACAACGCGGAAGTAGCCTCTGCAGCAGTAATTTGGCACCCTGAAAAAATTGCTCATTAAAGATGAAATATATCCAAGGATTAATTCACTGTTAAAGCATACCAGAAACCAGGCAAGGAACAGAGAGTTCCGAGAGCAGGCAGTTTTTAAGCCAGAGAAACAAGCCAGCGCTCCAAAAATCAACGGAAAACGACAAACGATTACCACAGCAACAACAGTGACAAGCATTCCTAATATCTTGCGGTTCATCTGTTCCCGTCGATGTTGATTTGACGGTAGTTGGTTACCGGGTGCTATGGTGTGTTTCAGTTTGAATCCAATCGCAGCGTAGATGAGGATGATAGCAATGATATGCAGTAATACTACCACAGGGTAGCAGAATAATAAATAAATGATAACGTAACCAATGATTCCAAAATTTGAAGGTACAAACATGGAAGTCTGGCTCGAATGCGACTAAAGTGGTCATTTTGAATAACGGCACCATGAACACGATCGCAAAAATCCAAATGACGCCAATTAGAAACCGGGCGATACGAAGAGTTATTACTCTCTTGAGTGGATAAAACACCAGGAAGAAACGATCCAAAGCAGTCACAAGCAAACTTCCAGTAGAGACTAAGACTGACTTGAGATAAACGGCAAAGCAGCTTGCCTGCGACTCCCGTGATAAGCCACTGGTGGCTATATGCAGTGTCAACAATGCTGACGGGAACGGCATATATAGTGGGCAAAACATCAGCACAGGCCATGTTAAAGATGAAGCACAATTTTAACATTCATGACACAGAGGGATTTGATCCGTGCGAATCTGATCGCAACTCCTGTCCAAACAATACTCCCTTATTCGCATTTCAACCCATTACCACAGGCGATGTGCATAAGATTAATATATAGATTTAGCCAGGGCTAAAAGCGAGGCTCCCTTTAGTAAATTTATAACTTAAATTAAACAATAAACTTGTATTCGAATTCCACAATTCAGTTAACTTTAGAGCACATTTATGTGACTTTTGAGGGAAAGGCTACCTGATTTTAGAGAAAAATAATTTGCAAACAGCCCAAGAGTGAACCAAATCTTACATCGAGTTGATAGCCTCATATGTACACTCAAAAACTGGTAATCATCTTGGCTATTGATCACCGTCGATCAATTAGGCTTAGAAAAAAAATCAGGCCAACGTTTTGGCGTTCGACAAGTTTACTTTGCAAAATCTTGCCAACAAATCTGGGTGCGTGTAAACCAACCTTTTATACCATGGACAGAAAGCAGTATTTCACAATACAAATTGCTCTCATTCAATATTCATAAACTGTTAAAAAATTTTTCCAAAATCACCTATACGGCCATCCGGTTCTCACTTTTGTAGTGCGAGCTGTAGCGAGTGTTTGAATGAACATTAACAGAGTTACGCTCCAAGATAATAAAGAATTTATCATGTTTATTTTTTATTTGATGGTTTATTAACGCGCGGCATTTTGAGAACTCCTGCAAGCGATGTTCACTGAACGACTGAAAACAATCGGCATAGCGATTAAAATTGCAAGAGAGACTACCAAAAATCAATAAAAGAAATATAATTCGGTGAAACATAAACAGAGACAACAATTTTCATTCAGGAAGACAAGTATTAAAGTGTCCCTAAATATCCTGAGTCTTCAAGCTTCAAGCTTAAGTTTGCTGAAGTTTATGTTTTAAGCCAGCTTCCCGGTGTTTGTTTTTTCAAAGACGAACTCGAGGCAAGAAAATCGCTCAAAGCTTTCTTTTCCGGCTAGAATTATAACTAAAGATTCTTTGGAACATTTTCTTTCTATTTGCGGTGAGAAACTGTCTAAAGGCTTTTTTAAAGTTCTGTAAGATTATATCAAACCAGATACTCGGTGAGATCGTTGTCTCAAAACTTACAAACGCGCATAAACTAAATTCCCGCATAAACTACGCTCCACTTCATTAAATTAGATACAAAAAACAAACATGAAATACAATAATTTCTCTGGCTTACCATTCGAGATGCAGCTCCTGAAAGTTTTCAGGTAAAGCCAGTATCGCTTCAGACTTTGCAATCCTCTTACGCATCAAGCAAGGTGAAAACGAAAACGATGCCATCCGAAATCGGATTTCCGACTTTGACAAGCGACGTTTTCTCAACCAAAAACCCAATAAACAAACTAGCCATGAGTAACAGAAGACTCCTGATAGCAGCTGAATTTCATTTTGTACATCCAGTGGAAAAAGACAGTTAAAAACATCACAAGTTGACACAAAACTCTGTCAGCTTCAGCTGTTAAAGTAAACAAGATTCAAGATGCTGCATAAATTTTGCGCATGAACTCACATGTCAAATTTTGACCAATCAGAGCATAAAAATTGGACGTAGAGCGTGACCAACGCGTGACCATTGTGAGAAAAAACAAAAGCAACTGTCTTCCCTGCCTGTAACAGCTGGCTGAATTTTCACATCCGAGGTCAGTTTGCAATGAAAATTTTAATTGTGCAGCACATAAACACAACATATTTCATATGAATTAAGAAAAAAAATTGAACTTGAGCCTGCGATCACTTGAAAACTAGTTTACTTGTCAGCGGATAACTTCAAAAAATACTTGACCTCGACGGGTCGACACCTGAGCCCGCGATACGGTCAAGTGATACTGGTCAGCGGGTACTCTGTTTTGACAGCTGTCAATTGATCAAAACATTGATGTCCAATATGTGTGCATTATCAGTTTTCCTGTGCTCCCAAACTAGTAAAAGTATGAGATTGAACGTTGTTCGCGATCTAGTAAGACAGTTAACTGGTCAGCGGACAGCTTCCAAATAAATCACGTCACCTCGATGAGTTGACACATGAGCCCGCGATATGGTCATGGGATACTGGTCAGTGGCTATCCTGTTTGGACAGCTGTCAATTGACCATATTATTAATGTCCTATATTAAAGATGTGGGCTTGCCAAGACACGCCAGAGATACCCCTCCCTTCCTTTTGATAGTCTCCCCTACCCCACCCATACAATCTGTAGACGCGTACGTACGTACGCTCGGTCAATCACGTGACAACCAAACGAAAAGAGGTTGACCAGGCAGGGCAGAAAAACCGCTGATTGGTTGCCGTTTTCGCGGCAGTTTGTGCTCTCCGCTGACCATCTTACAACGAATCAAGTAGTCTACAAAAGAGAGCAAAGTTTGAAGCCAAATACATAGTTAACCATGACTAGTTCGGTGATTATGATCTGATATCCCCAAACTAGAACTCATTGACAGGCGATGTCAAGAGTTGTAGCGAAATCAGATCAGGAATACACTTAGGGTGCTTGATGAAAATGCGCGGAACAGTGTGTAGTTCATAGAGACATTATACGACCAATAGCTCTTAAAAAATTTGCAAAAATAAGAAACAGGTGGAGTATTTAAGGTTCAAAATTCGACCAACCAAAAGGCTAAAAGCCAAGAAGCAAAATAAGAAATACGTAAAAAAATCGAACAGTACGTTTTTCTGTGGCTTGCTGTTTTTTGTTTTTGCATCCCCCTCGCGGCGACAACACTCGAACGTAATCGCCGGTGAGAAGCTTCCACAAATGTACAGCCAATCTTACCTCTAAAAGGATCGATCCTCTTGCACTTAGAAGGTAGATAGCAGCGCTAAAATATATTTCCTTGGACAAGTAAAAAAAAAGAAAAGATTTGTAAACACCAAACTCTTCGCCTACGGCTTGTGTCCACTTACTGACTGGTAGGCGCAAGCTTCCCGGCCTCATGCTTTGCGCGCGAAATTATGAATGAAACTGGAGACGCCGCTCGTTTTTTCCCGCTTCAAAAAGCTTCAAAAATGTCAAAAAATAGTTACCGACCGCTTCACTGTCAAGTTCCGGTCTTTTTGCGTGCGTTTCCGGCGGAAACTTCAGTCCAAAGTTGATTAAATAATGGTAAATGTTTGTGAACGTGGCTCCAGATTAAGAAGCGTGTCAGAAAAGTGTTGGGGTGCCACTAATTTTTTATTCGAGAAAAGAGGCTGTTCTACGTGGCTACTCTAGGCCGGTTTGGCTATGTTTTGGTCATGCAAAAAAATTGCAAGTGGAAAGTCAAAGGAGGTGCTGTTTTCCGAGTGAAAATGCCTGCACCCAAAGGAACAATTTACTGCCATGTCCGCAGAGGATTCTCACCGTAGCAGCAAACCTTGAAAACTACCAAGGAGGTGCATTTCTTTGCCAAGGCCACCTAAATCTCGTGGACGAAGCTCCCATATTTACCAACCACGCTCTCTACAAACCCCCTACTACGAGAAAGGTATGTTTCTTTGACACTCAAACAACAGTCAAAATGTAGAGAAACAGATCATACATTCTTAGTTTTGTTTTAGAAAATATTCATATTTTGCATTAAATTTTGCCCTATACATTTGTAGACAAAATGTACTACTTCAGTCCTATGTACTACTCCAGAAAAGAAAATAACTTGGACGGATGGAACCTCTCAGACCGCCCCTTTGCAGAGTGTTAATGAGCTAGCAGAGGCAAAACAATTAATCACCAAATTACAGCGCGAAAATGCAGCATTAAAAGAAAGATGCAACAAGCTAGAAGGTATTGTATTGACGTACTCTTAATTTCCACACATTCAAAACAAAGACGACTAGTTTCAACCTTTATTAGAAACATCTTTTTATTAATTTTCAGAGCCAACTTTTGATGAGCAGTTCAAAACGTTCCACAAGTGTCTCACTAAACATTACAAGGATGGAGGGCAGCGGCTATACGACCCTGCAGACATGGAAAAATTTGCCAACAAGTGCACCCCTGGATTGTTCAACCGTGCCTTGTGTTTAGTCAAGAATGATGAAAAACAACAGCTTTCTAAGAAAAGACATGAAATACTGAGACTGCGAGTTGTGGCACTGCTTCATCAGCTGTCTTACTTTAGAAACCAAGTGTGTATAATAATAATAAAAAATAAAATAAATAATAATACTAATAATGATAATGGTAATGATAATGATAATAATAATAATAGTAATAATAATAATAATAACAGGAACCATACTTTAGAAAGACACTTAAATTAAATTAAACACCATGGTGTGTAATAGACACAAGTGTTGCTTGTTTGTTTTCAACAGAAAAACAATCCCTTACAACAAGACTGTGGGTTGCACTAGTCCTTTCATGGTGCCAGTGATGATGCTTTGACAGCTGGCTCACTTCTAGGGTTTAGCACTCACCCGAGAAGTGTGCTAAATCATAAAAAAGGATTGTCTGGAAAAAGCATTCACAAGACACAAGCGATCGTTGAGAGTGCCATAAAGGTACATGTATTTACGTACTGAAACAATTCATTATTAAACATCTGCCACTGCACAACACCCTGGCCAAAACAATAAGTTGACACAAGGTGAGGTGGCTGGATGTAAAGAAGCAGGGGCTAAATAGAAGGCACAAGGACCTTGTAACAAGGAGACAAAAACAACAAAAATAGAGTGATTTTATTTGAACCGTGAAACAGATAGTAACAAACAGTGCAAAATAGCAAGAGGTAAACAAAAGAAGACAATGGAATTAATACATAATAGTGCATAGTATTCTTCTACCTGTTTCACGGTTTAAGTAAAATGACTTTAATTTATCAGTCCATAGATGTACACTGATCCAGTTAAAAATTTCCTCCCCAACAGAACAAAAACTTCCTCCTGCTCATTATAGATGATTTTCATTGTGTCCAGTCTATAAAAGACCCCAAACAGAGCCAGCTGAGCAAGTGCCTTCACATGTGTACTGGAGTAGTGGATCACCAAGAATCTATACCGGCAAAGCCAACAACAAGAAATGTCCACCGGGTTGTACCTGTCCGAATTGCTGGGGGTGCAATTGTTAACTGCCGGGGAGGAATTGATGCCAACAAAGTGAACGAGTTGTTCCAAGAGCATTTGTCAAATTATTTTACATTCAGTTATTTAGACTCTCTACCTGCTGATTTCAGCCAGTTTGACCTGACAAATGTAAACAAAAGTTTAGTTGAATTAAGGTATGATTTACAACAAATCAGAAACCTAAAAGTCAAGGTAGTGGTCTAATAGTCATTGGGTGCCACAAGCTTGTACAAAAAAAAATAATATAACACTTTTAAGTAATAGATTTTAGTAATGTATTTCATCCAAACTTTTCATGCCATTTAACACTTTGGCATAAATCAATGCCACAGAAATTTTACGATTAACTGGCACCATAAATATCTTTATTATAAATTCCCCCTCAAAAATGAAATTGGCAACTCCCAATGTCAATAACTAGTTTTACATACAGCCCATCATAAATTTTTTCCACATACCACTTTGCATTGTCTCACAATGTAGGAATTTGAAATGGAAAATTTAATATTGAATGGATAATTGACTTTCAAAAAATGTTGCATAAGGGTGCCAAAAAAGAGCATGTACAATGTTTCATGATACAAACAATAACAAATACCTTGTAGAGTGTATACAGATGAGGCCAGACATGACTTGGATTTGCTGTCCAACACTTGGCTAGTTGACGAATTTGAACAGTCCCTTAAGAGCATGGCAAATTATAGACAAGCAATGCAGCACCTCAATGAAGTTTGCCGATCACTAAGCGAATACATGGAAAAGAACCTACTGCTCTTAGCTGGTGATTGGCCAACATGGTACTACAACAAGAAGCTTCCCCTTAGGGTATGCCTGGAAGGGTCAAGAACTAGACCCACTGTTGGCTTGTGATGCAGCAGATTGCAGAGCAGATGACAATCTCCTACTTGCAGTTCAGCGCTTCAACTGTGGCCACACATTTCACAAAAGTTGTCTTGGTAGTTCCTCAAACTGTAACGATCATAACTACTCAATACTGTTCGGTGTCAAGTGCCCCATTTTGCTCTGAGCAACTTCCTTTAAGAATCCAAGAACTTGCAGACAGTTTCAACAAAGGTTTACTGGCAGGAAATGATGAAACTGACGGAAGCAATGATAATCATGATGACGACGATGATGATGATGGAAGTGACAACTCAGATGATGATGACAGTGATGATGATGATGGCAAACCTGATACACTAGCAAATAAGATACTCATTAAAGCAAAACAATCCCTTTTGCATCTTCCACAAAGTGCTTTATTTAAGTACAGCAACAAAAATTCCAAGAATGTAAACTCCACCGACTCTACTGGAGAAGCAGTAATTGTTAATACTAGTATGGTGTGTGTCACATGTGGCAGGGTCTGTAAGAGCAAAGGGGGCTTGACTCAGCATCAGAACACCCACAAAGGGGTAAATAGTTAAGTGTTTCCCTGAAATGAGAATAACAAAACAATAATCATTTCCTTTTTTAGAAGCAAATCCAAACAAATAATACAAGCCCTTTGTTTCATGTAAAATACCTTGAATAGGAATAGGCATGATAACACAGGAGAGAAACCTTAAACAATGCCTTTGTTGTTGCCTTTGTCTTGCTATAGGTATCTCAAAACAATGCAACTAGCTAGATAACAAACAAGTGATCTTGTGCTTGCATTTGGAGTTAGGTCCATACAATATTATATGAGAACTTTGCATGATAAAAGATTAACTCAGCCCAAGTACTATGCCAGTGAGAAAAATATAGTGATCGTCCTGTCGAGAATACTAATAAGGGACAATGTGATGTACAGGAGTAAGATAGTGTCTTCAAAATATTCGATGTTATTTTGAACATGTAAATATAATAAGATTTTCACTTCAAAATATCACATTGTATATGGGCAAGGATTGTGTATAACTCTGCTAATTCTGGATACATGTAAGCTTAAAAATTCATCCTTAAAATTTCACCTTTCTTAAAACAACCTAATTTTGTACAGTAAAATCATTCCAAATCTATATCAACCCCAAAACAAAGTTATTAACTGTATAAATCGGTTGGTATAAATTGATCTAAAGAAATTACAAATTGGACAACGCGTACAAAAAAATAATTTCGCTTCTAGCGGAACAATGTAAACAATTCACATCAAGGAATTCATTGAACAGTGTGGATATATATAACCTAGAATCAAAAGCCCATTAAACTTGTAACTCAGGGTGCTATGAAGTGCTATTTTGTTCGGAAGTTTGGTTACTTTTAGCAATAGCTTCGCCAACTGTTAGGTGCCGCATTATACGCCTGCACGCAGCGCACGCTGCACCGCCGCAATCTCGTGGAGGATAAATAGCATCCAATGCAAATTTCGGTTAACTCATTAACTCTAAAAACGTTCACTATGTCAAAGACGAAAAATGCCTTACCTTTAAACTCAGTTGTGTAACTATCGGATCACCGAGACTTGTTGCAGGAAAACCAAACAATCGCGTAGAAGAAAGTTGATCGAAAAAAGCACATGGTTTGCTTGGCACGACTCCGTCCGTTTAACGTAATACAATCACAAATATTACCTCCAAAGCGAAGCAAAGCAAAATGATACTATTATGTACAAGGCCTTTCAGTGATGTATTTCAACACAGTGCTCTTCAATTTTCGGCCAAACATCCCACATTCATGATCGCTCGATTGTAGCTCCTTCGGATCGCTCATTCTTTTGAACCAACTGCATCTGCATATGGTCAGCGGAAGGCGCAAGCGCATGCTCTCCGTGGAATTTTTTTTAACCAATCAGCGGTTTTTCTGCCCTGCCGGTTGACCATATTCCATGGGTATGGGGCTCTGTCCCACGCGCGCTTCGCGCGCGCGGGAGCCCCGCTATTAAGACTCTATTCATGTTTGATGCAAACATGAATATGACCACACATATTAACAGCATATGTCAGGATATTTATTACCATCTACATAACATCCGGCGTATTAGAAAGTATTTATCATATGACAATAGGAAGTCCATTGTACAGGCTATTATAATGTCACGATTAGACTATTGTAACGGTCTATTATATGGTACGCCCGCTGTTCATCTTGGTAAACTGCAACGCCTGCAGAACGCGGCAGCTCGGCTGGTATGTACTGTATCTAGGTATGATCCTATCACACCATCCCTGATCAACCTGCACTGGTTTCCGGATACCCACAGAATAGAATTCAAGATAGCTATGCTAGTTCACAAATGTATCTACGGCGTCGCACCACAATTTCTTTTAGACTTGATAAAAATCAAAGAGAGCTCGCGGTATCAGTTGAGATCATACCGGGGCATACTCCTTATGGACAAATACCTATAGAACAAAAAAGACACTCGGGGACAGGGCGTGTGAAAATGCTGCGCCCAAAGTATGGAACCGACTCCCTCTAGAAATTAGACAATGTCAATCATTGAACATTTTTAAAGATTTACTAAAGACACATCTTTTTAAATTAGCTTTTTATTAGTTCTTTTATTAACTCATATGTTACTTTTATTGTTTTCCGAAAATTGTAAATTATTATTATTATTATCATTATTTGGATTAGCCATTTATTACTTTAAGATTTTAGTGTTGTAATGCGCATTCGATCATATCTTTA
>CALNXK010000077.1:345000-377500 GCA_942486035.1 Porites lobata | reverse complement strand
GTTGGAGCTTAACTCTAGTATGTTCGTTCAAACATTCGCTACAGCTCGCACTGCAAAAGTGAGAACCGGCTGGCTGTATACGTGATTTTGGACATTTTTTTAACGGTTTAGCTAAAAGCCCACGCGTGCTTCGATCGTCCTGAATATTGAATGAATGCAATTCCTCTTGCAAAACTGTGAAATACTGAATTCTGTCCGAGGTCTGTATGATAAAAACAGTACCTCATAGTACTGTTTCACCTCAGATGTGATGTATAAATGGTATAAAAGGGTTGTTTACACGCAACCAGATTTGTTGGCAAGATTTTATAAAGTAAACTTGTCGAACGCAAAAATATTCAACCAGATTTTTTTTCCAGGCCTAATTAATCTTACGGTGATCAAAAGCCCTTATGGCTCTTAAATGTGATCGAAGATGATTGCTATTTTTTGGGTGTACATTTGAGGTTATCAACTCGATGTAAGATTTTGTTCACTCTTTGGCAGTTTGCAAATTATTTTTCTCTAAAATCACTTAGCCTTTCCCTAGAAAGTCACATGAATGTGCTATGTGCTCTTTAGTTAACTGAATTGTGGAATACAAGTTTATTGTTTGATTTAAATTATAAATATATAATGGGAGCCTCGCTTTTAGCCCTGGCTAAATCTATATATTAACAGTATAGCTAAAGATATAAGAAACACTTCGAGGTTTTTTTCAAATAATGGATTGAATTTCAGTTTTAATTCTTTATTCACATCTAACATATTATGAGTTGAGAATGATACATGACAGAAAATCATCAAGGTCGGTTTCATGCTTCGCATGTGCAGACTGCCTTTTTTAAAAGGCGCGTTTTACAGTATTCGTAAATCAAAAATTTCCTTAGTTCTCCGGATCATAAAGAGGAATTATTGCTAGTTTTCAGTGTCACGCCATTCAAAATAGATCAAAATAAATATCAAAACCGTTCAATAGATAAAGTCCAGCATCTTGGAAATGAAAGGAGGTACATATACAAAGACCCTCACCAAGATTCAGGTCAGAGGAATATTTCGTATCTAAACTTATAGAGATTTGTATGGAGACGCCATGCAACATGGCGGACGGAAACCAACAGAAACATCTGTTACCGAGTTTTTGCTCCAAAAGGGTGAATTTATCCTTCGAGAAACTCATAAACATGAAAGTAATACTTTTTCTAATACATGAACTGTTTAGATAGCAAAATTTCCTGAAATAAGTCATTTTTTAAACCTACATGACAGCTCCTTTGGCCGTCATGTAAATTCCGCGTCACGCAAAAGCTTAGAAATTCAAGCGTATTCTATCACAAATCCAAGAACCCTTTTGAAGCGAACATTTTTATGAAAATTAGTTTTCAGCTGCTCTAATGCATCGTGAAAGTAAAAATTTCGGTAGGATAGTGACGTCATGTAAAAACCAGCAATAAACTAACATTTTCAGGGATTACCACCTCCCAGGGCCTGGGGATCAGGACCCCAGAGAGAGGATTAGGACCTCCCTTTAGCCTGGTTGTTGTGTTGTGTTGCTGTTGCGTGATAATGTTTTTATTGGTTGAGTCCTCTCGTTCGGAGCTCACCTTTCTTTTCTCTGTAGCCTGGGGACTTGATGGCTTGTTGTGGTTGTCCCTAGGGGGCCTGGGAATTAGGATCCCAGAGAGAGGATTAGGACCTCTCTGTAGCCTGGGGACTTGATGGCTTGTTGTGGTTGTCCCTAGGGGGCCTGGGAATTAGGATCCCAGAGAGAGGATTAGGACCTCTCTGTAGCCTGGGGACTTGATGGCTTGTTGTGGTTGTCCCTAGGGGGCCTGGGAATTAGGATCCCAGAGAGAGGATTAGGACCTCTCTGTAGCCTGGGGACTTGATGGTCTGTTGTGGTTGTCCCCAGGGGGCCTGGGAATTAGGATCCCAGAGAGAGGATTAGGACCTCTCTGTAGCCTGGGGACTTGATGGTCTGTTGTGGTTGTCCCCAGGGGGCCTGGGAATTACGATCCCAGAGAGAGGATTAGGACCTCTCTGTAGCCTGGGGACTTGATGGCTTGTTGTGCTTGTCCCTAGAGGGCCTGGAAATTAGGATCCCAGAGAGAGGATTAGGACCTCTCTGTAGCCTGGGGACTTGATGGCTTGTTGTGGTTGTCCCCGGGGGGCCTGGGAATTAGGATCCCAGAGAGAGGATTAGGACCTCTCTGTAGCCTGGGGACTTGATGGCATGTTGTGGTTGTCCCCAGGGGGCCTGGGAATTAGGATCCCAGAGAGAGGATTAGGACCTCTCTGTAGCCTGGGGACTTGATGGCTTGTTGTGGTTGTCCCCGGGGGGCCTGGGAATTAGGATCCCAGAGAGAGGATTAGGACCTCTCTGTAGCCTGGGGACTTGATGGCTTGTTGTGGTTGTCCCTAGGGGGCCTGGGAATTAGGATCCCAGAGAGAGGATTAGGACCTCTCTGTAGCCTGGGGACTTGATGGCTTGTTGTGGTTGTCCCTAGGGGGCCTGGGAATTAGGATCCCAGAGAGAGGATTAGGACCTCTCTGTAGCCTGGGGACTTGATGGTCTGTTGTGGTTGTCCCCAGGGGGCCTGGGAATTAGGATCCCAGAGAGAGGATTAGGACCTCTCTGTAGCCTGGGGACTTGATGGCATGTTGTGGTTGTCCCCAGGGGGCCCGGGAATTAGGATCCCAGAGAGAGGATTAGGACCTCTCTGTAGCCTGGGGACTTGATGGTCTGTTGTGGTTTTCCCCAGGGAGCCTAGGAATTACGATCCCAGAGAGAGGATTAGGACCTCTCTGTAGCCTGGGGACTTGATGGCTTGTTGTGGTTGTCCCTAGAGGGCCTGGAATATTAGGATCCCAGAGAGAGGATTAGGACCTCTCTGTAGCCTGGGGACTTGATGGCTTGTTGTGGTTGTCCCCAGGGGGCCTGGGAATTAGGATTCCAGAGAGAGGATTAGGACCTCTCTGTAGCCTGGGGACTTGATGGCTTGTTGTGGTTGTCCCCGGGGGGCCTGGGAATTAGGATCCCAGAGAGAGGATTAGGACCTCTCTGTAGCCTGGGGACTTGATGGTCTGTTGTGGTTGTCCCCAGAGGTACAACATAAAAGCGCATATATAAAAAAAAAAAAAAAGAAAAGAAAAATAAAAACAAAAAATAAAATAATAATAATAATAATAAAAAAACAAACAAACAAACGAATACAAATACAAAAAAACTAAGTAAAAAATCAAAAAAAAGGATAAAATACACAAAGAAAAATTAAAAAATACAAAAAAACAAAACAAAACAAAAACAAAAACAAAAACAAAAAATAAACAACAACAACAACAAAAATCAGGACCAGGATCAGGACCCCAGAGAGAGGATTAGGACCTCTCTTTAGCCTGGTTGTTGTGTTGTTGTTGCGTGATAATGGTCTCATTGGGTGAGTCCTCTCTTTTGGAGCTAACCTTTCTTCTTCTGGTTGTCCCCAAGGGGCCTCGGAATGTACTATTGTCATTGTTTCAATAATTGGGTTGAAACCATAAATTATACAGTTACTTTTAGTAGCTTACAAACAACAACCGTGAGCATGTGTATTCCGATTTATTGATAAGGAATTGTTTGAAAATTTTGTCAATATATATTGGGTTCTCACATCTCAGTATCTGGCCCTGACTTGATAGATACACCAGTTGCATCCAATTTGTGTAATTAGTCAACTAATTGTGGTTACTTCACAGACTGATCCTTTGTTTTGTTGTTTGTTATTGCATATCTCCTCATCTGCTGTGGAGGAAGTCCTAGGCCGCTGACCAACCTGCTGCTGTTCCTGGTTAAGTCCTCAGCTGATACCTAGTCGATGGGACATTTGCCCAGTCTTATCTTACACGCAATGTTCAAGTACCATGTGACCATTGTTTCAAGTGACATTTGACTCTGGAAATAGCCTTACAATTCCTGTTGTTTGTCTATGGGGAATACCCCTTTGGGGTATTTGTGGGGATGAAGTGCTCCCATACAGGTCACACTTTGCCCCATACACTCTTGTTACTCCTTAAACCGGGGAATTAGACATCTAGAGAGGTCTTTCCACCTCTCCAGTACCCAAGGGGGATTATCACCTCCACTCACAACCTTGGGGGATTATCAACCCCTAGAGAGGATTATCACCTAGCTTCTCACTATCGTGGGGGATTATCACCCCCAAGAGAGGATTATCACCTCTCATTATCCTGGGAGATTATCACTCCCTAGAGAGGATTATCACCTCTCCCCTTGTAGATTTCGGACTGTTACACCAATATGTAGAGAAAAGTGACCTGCTGTCCATATTTGGAGTACTTCATCCCTTACCCCTTTTTTCCCCATAATAATTCTGGTCTAGTTACTTGCTTTATCTAAGGGGTTATGGGTTAAGAGCATTAATTATTGAAATGTAAATAGTCTTTAAAATTAACGTTCTATTACTATCATAGAAATTTCGTTATTTTATCATTGAAATGTAAATAGTTTTCTACTTTATTTTATTTCATTTTATTTTAATTCCTGTATGTATGGCGGAAGAGCCCCCAAGGGGGAGCTATGCAATAAAGTATTTATGTATGTATGTATGCGTGTATGTGTGTGTGTGTGTATGTATGTATGTATGTATGTAAAGTAATTACTTGGAGTCCTCATTCTTTGATTAGCGTTTTTGTACACGACCGCGACTAACAAAGCGTTGCCCAGCATAGACAACAACATGAGAAAAACGAAAGCAGTGATTTTGATTCCCTTTTGAAAGTCGCCTTCCTGTAACAAATCTCCTATATTTGAGGCGCTTGTGCTGTTAACAGATTCGATAGAAGAGACGGGCATTTCGAAGCTCTGACATTAACCAAAATTCAGATTTTTTCCTTCACAAGGTACCGAGCAGTTTTGTTTTTCGCTTTGAAGCTTACCTCAACTTAACGCGTTTCAAGAGACTATCATGAACGGAGCTTAAAGTGAGCGTTTGATGTTTTTTGTCTTATTGGCCATCTGCTTTTGGAGGAGTGGTCAAGAAGTGGCATTTTCATTGAAACCTAAACTCTTTCCTTTTATCCTCTTTGTCTCAATCGCCAATATTTTCTTAGTGTACCTTATTTCACCGGCCTCGTCTCTCAAGCTTACGCGTAATGTCAATTTGTCAATTTTAAGAAAGCAATGCAATTAATGAAACTTCCAAGAGAGCTTATTTATCATGTTAATCTCACTACAGTAATTTAGACTTGTAATTAACGACGTCGATAACTTGGAAAAGGTTAAATAAAAGCTATAAGAGTCTAGAAATAACCCTCTAATGACTTTTTAGGGATGATTAAAAATTTGGTTTTTCCGTACAAAAAGCAACTTCTTGAAACCTTTGTACGATAGTCGGCCATTAAATTCAACATTACAAAGACCACGTCTTTATGATCACAGTGTTTGTATTTTGATCTAATCTACTGATCTTTCTTCCACTGCGGTTGTCCTTCCAAATTCTTTTCACATTATTGGACTGCTGAAACCTACAAACAAATTTTATCTGAAGGGTTATTTAGATTTTAACAAAAATACAGAAGTTTCGATTTCACAAAATTACTTTAATTTACATCTTAATCTAGGACTCTTACGTAAACCTCGTAAACATAATTTCCGTGAGCTTATTTATTAAAAGGGGGATTTGACTTTCATCCTGTCCGCGAATACATTTTCGGTGTATATTTTGAAAAGTTTTTACCTTACAGTTATAGAAGTAAAATAATAGAACAACATGAAACCTCTTTTCGTGCGGTTCTCGCTCCCTGGTGCACGAAATTTTCTAACCTACTGTGATTCAGATCTAATTTTAAAAATAAACTGAAAGTAAGAGAATCTGAACGAGGCGACAAGTAAAACAAGAATGTTGACAAAGGGGGCCTTCTTGCAACAGCTACGTCATCCAGTATATATAGTAAAAACCCACGTATAAGAACCTGTTAGGCTAAAATTTTCATTTTAAACCCTCGTTTCATAAGAACCTATTTAGCCCAAAATGTTCGAAACGTTCTTATTTTACACAAATAAAAGCACAAAGGAAAAATTATGCAGAAAAAAAAGTTTAGTTTAGCTTTCCGTAAGTAAGATTAAAAATGTAACAGCATTTTTAATGGCTACTGCAGCATGAAAGAAATGCGTGCTAGTGCTTTGGAAAGATAAATTTACTGTATGGTTATCGTATTCTAGATAATTATTTAATACAGCAATATATTCCATATGACATATGCCCCGCTGTACTACAGTAGTTATCTGTGCTGATTGCTAGTGCCCCTATCAAATTAAGAACCTATTTAAGAACCCACGTAGCCTGAACTCCCACTAAATACCATAACTATAAGAACCTATTTAGGCTTAGTTGGAAAAATCTTTGTTCTTATACCTAGGTTTTTACTGAATCCTTGAAGGGGCTGTGTCACGGCAGTCCAGTTCATTTTGTTTAATTTTGTCAATTACTCACCCTCAATCGCTATGGAATGTAAAGTAAGTAAAGAAATTACATGTAAATGACAAAGTCAGAGGTGCGAGACAAACAAATGTATCTCCTGAGCATTATTTTTGAAGTTGCAAGCAGCAGGTATCAACTTTGAAAAACAGTTAGGCTGAACAGTTTTCAAAAATCCTAATTTCCATCCGTTCCAATCTTCTTCAGTTTTGCCCATCCATGACATCTGTTGTATCTGTCATGTTATTTTAACCTTCCTTTATAGTTTTAAGCGGTTATTTTTATGTTTCTCTTAATTTAACGGGCATTTTGTAATTTCCTAACTTGGCTGAATTTCGTGACACAGCTCCTTTAAGGTTCGAGATCTGAGGTTCTGTCTTTGACACGGGATTTGTTTAGAATTCAATTAATCTCAAGTTCCTAGTTAGAATTAAATTCTTATATGCAATTTTGTTTACAGTGAAGTACCGATAGTAAAGACCCGTACCCCCATCGCGAAAGAAGCAACCCTCCGAAAGAAGCGAAAAGTTTTCGCAGTTAGCGAATGCCAAAAGTAACGACCCGCCGAAAAATGACGACCTTCCGAAAGTAGTGACTTCAAAAGTAATTTCCCTTTTTGCTATAAATAAAGGAAGTTATAGATACAAAAAACTTTGCCAAACTGGTCCGAGGTTATTTTGAACGGTTATAATGACCCCAGGAATGATCATTGACATTCCGTTATGTAACCGGGAATAAAAGGCACATAGTACATTTTGTTTCAGAAATTCTTCCTTTTGTCTGTGAATACCCATACCGTAATCAAGGATTCTTTTAAGTTTTTATTAAAAAAGCTATAACATGCATGAAAGGCCTCTCGCCAAATAATAATTGTGGATATTTTCACAATTGTGGCGATATTATTACTTTAAGTTCGTAAGGCCCATGTATGGTACACGTTTTAGCTACCCGAAAGTAGCACCCCCCTGAAAGTAGCGATGTGAAAAGGCTGCTTAATCCGAAAGTACTCATTACTTGCGGAACTTTACGGTATTTGATAAAATTCGATGTTTCAGTCCAAAAAATGTTGCATATTTCCATGAAGAACAGCTTTCAGACAGTTATGATCAGAGGATAGGCATGGAGTGGATGTTAACTCGATATATTTTAAATAACGAAGCCCTATGACGAAATCCTTGATATTAATTAGATATGACTATCTTTCGAAGGGAACTGCTGAATGACTAGTGGTAAGCTAGACGCGAATTGAAGCGCCGATCCAAAAGATCGAATACAGCAACCAGCCCTCAACCTTTTTGTTATAGACAAAAGCGTTAATACGGACCCTCGGGGAGGGGGGAGGGTGGCATAAAAAGTGTCCGTATTAACGGGGTGTCGGTATTAAGCAGGTCTTAAATACTAAAAGAATAAAACAGGACAAATATTAGCATTGTAAAATTGAACATCCCCTAATAGAATATATTGAACAAGACGCTGTGGGAGCTATATTTGGGCGCGATACACACGGCGTGTGTGAAGTTTTTTTTATGTGTATTTAAAGGGATGTGTGAGTAGTGTAGTAGCCTTGTATATTTTAGGGGCCGTGACAGTCATTGACCGCTTGGCCAAAACATGGTCATCACTTCAAGCAGCCTAGTCGTTTAAAACATGCGTATTTGAAATATGCACTTGTTGAAATTTAAAGCCTTAGGATCCAATAAAAATATATGTAAATCGGCGTTTGAAAAGTACTCCTTCCTTTGCAGATGATGGCGATTTTGTGGAGCGCCCCGGCCCTTCTTGTAATTTGCATTACTTTTGTGTTGTGTTGTGTAGAGGCCGTGCAAAAACGTGCAAACGACCAAGGAAATAAGGAAAACGGCGTTGATAGGAAATACAACCATAAAGGATATCCATCATTTCAGGCCCAAATAAACAAGTAATCTTTGAATCTTTAAATTGCAAATTTGTCGTAAATTTATTTAGTTGCGCCCGGTTTCATGTTCAGCAACTGATAAATGTTCTATATGTTTGTTGGCACTAAACTTCTGTACTAATTGTACAATTGCAAATCTGCACAACAAGACGCTGATGATCGTGATGAAGAACTGGATCCAGAGAAAAGCTTAGACAAAACAAACTTCGTTTTAAGGATTCTTATACAAAAAGCCAGACAGGAGTGTGGATCCCTAGTGTGATGATAAATCATAGACTTTAGACGAACTTGGCTCCCTATTCTGAAAACCTTCCACGGGACAAGTACCCTTTTCGACCGCCATTTTGTTTTGCCTTCTTCATTCAGCCCCATAGCCCGCTCATTTAAACTGCGCATGAGTAGAACCAATTTTTCAGGCTCAAGACCATGTAAATCGGCCTCAAAGGGGTCATTTCTTGCCATGAATTGTTTCTCGTAGAATTTAATATGAAGTAACAAAAAATAACTATTTGGGGAGGTAAAAGTGATTTTAGGTTTTGCAGTGAGGTAGTTGTGGAAGTGATAATTTAGTTATGAAGGAATAATGTAGTTACAGTAAGTTGAAATAAGGTGGTGGTTGTGAAAAGTACATACTTGTACTTATTTTAAGTGTTGTCAGGCTCTCTGTTTAGGAATTTTGAGGCTAGAACGCCAGCTTGGATTTGCGACAAATTGACCTCTGACACGAGTTTCACTGCAGAAAAGAGGGTCGTACAGGGGGGTCTCTCGCACGGTTCACGAACAGAAAAACAGCGAATCACAGATCACGGCTATCAAAATTTCATTTTCCCGAATCACGAAAATAAACAAGTAAGGTACTCGTTTTAAGGTCAGAAAAGCTGTTTTAAAAGCTTTTCGGGTCGTGAGGCAACCGAGCTAGCGACAATATCGTGATAAGTCTTCGTGCCGCGAGCCAAATTTTAAATAAGGCGAAGGATTTCTTCGAAAGTCTAAAATATTACTTGAGAATGTAATCAACAAATCTCCGTCGGCGGTGCGGTCCAGAAGGAAAACTTGTCGCGTCAATATGACAATTCAATTGTCTTTTTAATTAAGAAAGAGCAGATGATGCTCGCGCGTGCGCATAATCGGGACACTGTCCCCTTAAGAGGCTCTCTTTGGGCTTCGGGAGGGTTACGTAGGTCCCTAGTCTGAATTTTAAAACCTGTTGTTTCACGTTTGAGGAGGAAGCCATATCGCTGTCGGTATTTTACTGTTGAATTTTCGCTGTTCTCTCTCGCTGTCACTTGTCACCATTTCTGCTCCATTGTCGCTGTTCAAAGGCTATGCCAGTTGTCGGAATTTACCCTAACGGGGCTCCTGCCCTAACAGGACCTTCCCCAAGGACAAAGAAAACTGACCGTATCATAAAAACGTCAAATCACTTTATTGTGTCAATCAAGTTACATGTAGAGCTCGATGTTGGAAATGTTAAGTACATTGTATCATTCTTCGTAATTTTGACGGCGGTATCATGAAAATTTTTATAGCTCATGCCTTCGGCCGCTATCTGTAGAAAACGAAGCGCTTTTGAAGTGAAATTTTACTTGTCTTTAAAAACGTGCGTCAAAGATCATGGGGATAGCCTTAGCCGAGCGATGTAGAAAGAAGGATTTGATAAGTATGTGCTGAGGTGCCCTGTTTAGCTGTTTGGTAAACATTTTGGTCTTCTTAAACAAATAAGCGAATAATTTTGAAACCGCTCGATGGATTTTTTTTAAATTTCAGAGTCTCGAGATTAACCGTCGTTTTGTATTACCCTTAAGTTTTGAGATTATTGATGTCTTGTAAGGCAGTAAAATACGAAGGGCTGCGGCGACCTCAAAAGTTTGACGCGTCTAAGGCATAGCCTCCTCTTCTCACCCTCGATCAAGAAGACGAAAGGAGGTTTTGATCACCAGGTGGAGTCCTCATGATACCAGAAATGATTTTCTTGTTACCATATAAGCTCTTTTCTACTTTTACGTGGCCTTTCTTCTGTCGCTGGTACAGGGTACTCGGTAAAACGGACATCTACAGTTGGTCTGTTCCTTTCTTTGATCCCTTTATTTGACTGTTAATAAGACGGACATCAGCCTTAGACAAACAGTCAGTGCGCGTCCCAAAGGTTCCTCTTAGAAACAGTTTACTGGTGCCTGATGATTTTACTATTGTTAATCGGGTTTTGGTGTTCTTGTTTTTTTGTACTGGTTAAGCAGTTCTGAACCTAGTTAGGGGAAGCTTCTATACTTAAATGATAATACGTTATTTAATTAGCAGGAGAATGTACATTTTGTATGCATTTTTAAAACTGACCAGACTCATTGTCTCGACTGGCAGCTTATACCTCACATTCGATAATTAACCTTAAAGGTCTGAATACTAGGTATAAAGCACTTAGCAAATAAGAAGGAAAAGCGTCTAAGCGTATCGTCTTATAAGGAAGTAAATGTATTGAGATACTGGTCAACCACCCTTAGAAAAGTTGCCCGAACAGACGAATTCAGCTCACCAGACTAACGTAAGCCGGCCGTCTCTTCACTCTCATTTTCGCTCTAACAGGTTAACTTTATCGCGATGGGACTTCATACTTAGTTTCCATTAATGTTAGACACTCAGGAGACCTGAAAACAGCATAAGAGAGCTTTAGCAGTGTTAGTGTCATCAGTCAACTATTTTCTCTGGTCACGCAGAAAACTAGCATATAATATATGACCAAAAATAAAGAATCAAGAAGACCTTTTAAATGTGGAAAACAACTGTTTGAGTTAGTTTTCTAATTTTTAGGTCTCCTCTGCTAATTCTTGGGAGCGTGATTCCTTCAGTATAAAGACTGCTTAATTGTCGATTAAGCGGTATTAAGATGTACCTGGGTCAAAAAATTAAAGCTGTAGCTAAGTCTTAGTGGAAAAAGGAGACTCATTACCGGGAATAATAAAAAAATATTTACTATTTGATAGGTAACTTTTCTTTGGATACCGGGCGCCGTAAAATAATTAATTTTATCGTTTTTAGTGAAGAAATCTCACGCTTTTAGAAGGCAACCGGCAGTATTGAAAGCCATAATTTACTATTTATTCAAAAACTGGTATAAGA
This sequence comes from Porites lobata, assembly GCA_942486035.1. Taxonomy (NCBI): domain Eukaryota; kingdom Metazoa; phylum Cnidaria; class Anthozoa; order Scleractinia; family Poritidae; genus Porites; species Porites lobata. The sequence goes on along the minus strand of CALNXK010000077.1, from coordinate 366,016 downwards.
TGTCAACAAGCGAAAATAAAAACTGTCTGACAAGTGGTTAATAAAATGATTTACTTCTGCGTTTTTACTTTTTCACTACATGTGCGGCTAGATTCCTCGAATTTCGTGTACATGTTGGATTGAAAAGATTGAAACTGGATTTCCAATGTATGCAAGGTCTTCAGTAGCAGTAAGAAGACGTTAACGCATACATATGTTAATTTAAAGCTTCACAGCCTGCAGTTTATTCATTGACTTGCGGAAGTTGGAATGCAGGGTCTCACTAAGGGGCGTAGCCTGCGTAGCAGGCGTCAAAAGGGGAAGGGAAAGCAAAAATTCTGGGGCGCGAGGATGTTGAAAACGGAAACCTTTTCCCCTCTTTTCCCTTTTCCCCCCTCCTCGTGCTCCCCTCGCGCTGTCACGCCCCCAATTCCCGCGTCCCCGTTCCGGTTTTAAAGCTGCCACACAAGCTACTTTTAGGGGATTAATCCTAATTAAGCCCTTCTACTGTTAAGTGGTTTCTAACAGGTTGCAGTTGTGTACATTGGCTTGCACCTCACATAGAGTGCAAGCAAATGTTACGACATATCCCTTTAAGAACAACAAAAAATCAGAAGATTTGAAAGGGAGTTAAATGCTCATTTAAGGTACTGAAAATTTGATGCGCTTTACCTCAAGTCCACTAACAGCCTTTACTGACTGTTGAAAAATGGGGCAGAAAGAAAATTTTCCTTAACGTTCCGTTAAAGGTATTGCATGAGACGAGCGGACGCTTTCTGAACATAATCCATACTTGACGCGCCAAGATGGTACGTGTCATTACAAAAAACCCTTAACATTTACTTGGCTTTTTGAAAGACGGTGCAGTTTGCCCAGTAAAAGAAGCATCATCAACTATTTAATAAGATAAATCACGAACAAAGTGCAATAATATCTTTAAATGATCAAGAAAACAGAAGATGGTTGAAAGGACAAAGGACCTTTCAATATAGAGCAACCTCTCTCTGGAATGAGTTGCAGCCTGCACTCAAACTTAGCCCATCCGTGACGGAATTCAAGTGTTCACTCAGGCAAAAGCTTCTTAATGACTTCTTTATTTAATTAATTTAATTAATTTTATTGACCTTTGTCTTCTTTTATCATTGTTATATTCTTATTGTCATGTACTTGGTTCATAATTTTGTAATGTAAAATTGACTCTGAAAAGCCTCGTGGGGACGAGCCAATAAAGTATGTATGTATGTATTATAAGTGACAGTTTGCAGCGTCTCTCTTTTTTTGAGAAAACGTAATGTGTTCTAAAACGCTCGACGTGGCATACCGCACATATTAAAACCTCAAGAAAACTCAGCTCTTAGTTACATCCTAGGTTTGACCAGCATGGCTGCCCTTATACAGGGAATACAAAGTTTAGGAAACAGACTGTAAACTATCGTTGCCATTGCAATCAGTAATTACATTAAATCTGGCGGAATATGCATGAAACTGCTTTTGCGGAAAGAATTGCGTTCAAAAGACATTTGATAATCTGAACTATTGTTGCAGACAGGGCAGTTTCGCACTGCACATTGGAACAAAGCGAAACTCCATTTCTATTAAATTTACATTGTATATGAAATCAGTCAAAAAGTATCATTTTTAGTTCTCTTTAGTTTGCATGTAGTGATGAAATACTTTTGGTAAATTAAAAGTCACCGGTCTTGCTTTTGTTGTTCTTATTGTTTATTTATGCTTTAAGTTAACTATAAGCTAACAATATAATAAAGTACACGCCCGTACCTGTTGTGATACCGTACGGCGTTAAAAGCCAAAGAAAATGTTGTTTTTGTAATATGCAGCATGTAGCGCCTTTATTACCCAATCAGCTTGTTTTTACTTGGTAAGAAGATTTAGGATATTTGGATCCTTGATTTCTTAAACGCGAGCGCATAAAACAAAACCCCCACCTGTCGACAGGCCATTACCTCTAGATTAAGCAGCAGGATGGACCTCAGGAAATTTACCGTTTTTGCCTTTCTCCTGAACCTGGGGATTCTCGCTACAACTGTAGAAGGTACACAGCTCTTCTTTTCATCCTAGGCCATTGCAATCTACATGTGTAGGTTATTATACCTGACAAAAATTTTACTTTTTTCTAGTAGCAATTGTTTTAAAATTCTTAAACTTCAATCTTTTGAAACCCAATTCAACTCGGTCGAAGACTTTTTCTTTCATTTACATTTTTTTAGAGAATATACTTGTTCTAGATCTCAACTAAAGCAAGAATGTCTGGAGGTTAGATCATTTGAATTCATCATAGTGATTTGTTTACAAATGTGGGGATGTGGGGGACACAACCGCCACTCCATCTCGCTTTTAAGTAACTAAATCAGTGCTCGTGGAGCTGACGAATTGTTAAGTCGATTCGATGTATTTATCATCTCGTTATTTGCAATCCTCTACATGCAATGTTCTCAAGAAAATGACCATATTTTAAAGCTCTCGGTCGATTTATTTGTTTGCCGCAACTCTGTCAAAATATCTACAAATAGAACAGTCAGCTCTGTAGTCTGGTTACCACTCGGATCGAAGAAACACGAAAAAAAAGGGATAAACATTTATTCGATGTTTCATATCCTTACATGACTTGGCAGTTTTAAGATTTCAAAACCTAACATTTTGCCAGTGGGGTGAGGACTTTGGAAAAACCTGTCCTTAAGACTCGCATCCACACCCACATTCTGACGCAATGCGGAAGTTTTAATATATTTCAAACTTTTGAAGGAATAGTAATGATTTCTGTCAGTTCAGCGACCCGCATTTAACAGAAAACCTTAAACAAGTTTTATATTTTTGATTTTTATTTTTCCGAGTCAGTCATTCCCATGATTCCTGTACTTCTCGGTACCGATCTACAGATTTCCTACTTCGTAGAGTTCTGTTTTAATCCAATCAACGATAACTGTCATTGCCCCTTACCCTTTTGGTGCAAGGAACCGAGATCACCTGATAATGTTTGTGCACGTGTAACTTGACCAGAATCAAGACATTTAGATGTTCTTTCAAGTGGAATAACTGAAAATAAACAAAAAAGTAGCTAGAAGAGTCGACTGAAATGAGACTTGAAGCAATTCTAAAGAGAATTGCCAAGCAATTTGAGTTTGCCAGTAGGATGGACTTCAGAATAGAGTGAAACATTGAAGCTTGATGACAACAACAAACCAAAACAAAGACAACCTCAATAGGATGGTATCTAAGTGTGCATTTTTTTTTTCTTTAATTTGATATTACTTTCCTAAAATAATTTGTCGCCAAATGTCTCAGCGTGAGTCTATATCGAGCTGGCCAGATATCTGGCCAGTTATGCAATTCACCAACTTATCCATTACCATTTTATGATTAAGAGCATTTGGGGTATTTTAAATGTAAAATATCTGAAGTATATATCGTAAAATTCGTCTTCCTGAATTTTCTTCACATAACGACAATCAAACATTTTATGATACAAATGAAAAGCGTTCTTTTAGCGCATTTTTCGGTCCTGTGCATCTCGACCGTAGACTGAGTCGTTTATTGTTTTTTTTTTTTGTATTCAAATAGAACTAGGCCAAGTTACGTTTTTACCGCGCTATTTATATGAAAAATGAAATTCACAAAATCCTTGAAAAAAAAGGTTTATAATTCACAAAAATAAATAAAGAGGAACCGATCAGTTCCATCATTTCAACATCTAAAACACAGCCGCTCTGAGACACGCCCCTCGCCTCTCCTTAATTTCAAGCCACACTCTACTCATTTTCAGGTATTTCCTACCAAGTTGGAAAACTAAACGCATCAGAGACACGTCAAGGATGGAATTGCAACAGCGGATGTGAGGCGCCACAACATTGTACACTGCCACGCTGCACTAACGTAGTATTTCCGCAAACGCTTAGTGGATCTGGAACCGTAAGTAAACCCTAAGCAATTAAAACTTATAGTCTAATCTTCAGGGTTCGGGGTAACTTTCTTTTGTAAGTGAACCACATCAAGCTTCTTTAAAAATCTAATGTTCTTCACAAATTTTGATTTGCCAAAGTACTTGTGGTTTTATGATGCTTTGACGTCAGCGATTGGTGCGCATAGGTATGCTTAAGTGCTTCTAATCTCTGGGATGTGTTTTTGAACAAAACAAACAGAACAAAACAATTATAAAAAGCCGGAAGATTCTGACGATAAATATAGAAGGTCTCTATTCCATGAAATGGGAAAGGAGGGGTGGGGGGTAAGGTGTGAAAGTGTGTGGGGAGGAGGGAAGGGGGCGATTGGGGTGGATTAGCTAGACTCTCTTTTTCTTCAGATTTAGTGAGTGGAGTAAACGCGCGCGGAAGCGTCGAGCAGACGCGAGAAACGAGGGAGGTATTCTCGCGCCTTCAGTCACGTGCAAGGTCACGCGTGTCTCGCGCTTTTCGCTCGACGGATTGGGAAAAAAAAAAGAGAGACTGCTCATAGTCTAGGGTGGAGTTGTCGCCTGTTAAATTTTCATTGATGCCTGTCTTTACCTAACGCATTTCAGGTTCGAGTTTTTGTGTCATTAAGCCATAAAGATCAGTCTTCAGTTGTTCATTCGCCTTCCGCCGTCTGGGCAGAGTCCGTTAGTACAGCTGGGTTTCAGTTATGCTCGCGTGCAACAGGGTCTACAAATGACACTGGAATTATCAACTGGGTAGCGTTTCAGGACAAACCTATGTTAACGCATGGAAGCGTTACTTTTAGCGGAATATGGACAACAGAAACGAAGTGTGAGAAGGTGGCCTTTTCTCAGGTTAGATACCAATGATTGATAACAAGTATACAATTTTGTTATAAAGGTGTAAAACGTAATTAAATAGTAGAAACAAATGAAATAGTACCAGAAAGTAGTTCTAAAACAAATGATCACTAATTAATATCCGGAATTTGCTCTTCATAGCAGAGTCAACTGCTAAAAGTCTTTTTAAGCTTTCTCTCGCCGCTTAGTTTCAAACTTTTCCTTCCATCGCCTTAAGATAAGCCATTTTCACGTTTTACTTTGGAGGTAGTGATTGAATAATGCGTGACCGTTTTGAATGTATTGATGTGTTAAAGAGAGTGTGGAAAATAGAAGTCTATTTATTTAATGATATTAAATTTTTAACATTAAACTTAACAAAGTTAGCCGAAAACGAACATTGTTGTTTGTAACTTTATTTAAGTAATGGGCCAAATAAGATGCATTCACCAACCTTTTCAACACCTCGTAGAAAGAGGTGAAAGAGGGGTAGAAAATTGAGTTAATGTGAATAGACAAGTAGATTTGATTAATCTGCTCCCCTCAGCCTTTGATAAATCCTAAATTTCATTTAAGTGTCGCTAAGTACTTCATGGATAAGTTCCTGCTGATTTATCTTTCGAGAAGCTTGTTTATTTTCAGTCAATAGTGTTAATTTCATATATCTAACATCTTTTTGCAGAGCTTTGCTTCCAAGCCTCGTGTATTTGTCTCTGTTAAGTACACTCGCAGCACAAAGCCAAATGACGCTATGTACTTATGGTTAGAGAACGTCAATTCTGGAGGATTTGAAGTGTGCTTAAGGGAATTCTTGCCCTTTGATGGACAACACCAAGATGCAGTTGTGGTAAGTGATGCAGTCATTTCTTGTTAAAGGAAATGTGGTTCGAAACCTGTCGCAACTCGTCTTGTAAAGAAAAGGGTAGCAAATTAAAATTATTTTCTTGTCCGCAGGACTGGTTTGCATTCACTGTGAATGGGAGTCAACTTAATTTCACAATAACTGGGGAAGAAATCTTTCCAAACAGTGGAAATCCATCGGCCAAAAACAACTACGGCTTCTGTCAGGTGAAAACTTTAGTTCTAACAAGAACATTTAGCAAGCCAAAGAACACTGATTTTTTAGTGGTTAAGTTCACACTAAAGAAAACTTAAAATACAGTAAACCCAAGCTTACCAGGCCATGGTAATCAACATTGTATCCAAAATGGCAATTCCCAGATGTGCGCGACATGTTTGTCTCGCGATTTTTAAATTTCGTGACTGCGCGAGAATTTTATGTTTCGACTCTCTTCAATTTCGCGTTGTAGACAGTGGGCGAATATTAGAAGTGGGGACTTAACAGAAGATGGGCAAAAATAGAGGGAGAAGTGAGCACGTTCAGATCCATTTACTAACTTACATGACTTTTTTTTACCTATTTACAGGAAGTACCTTTCAATACGACCTTTTACAAATCGCCAATTGTGATTCTTTCCGTAAATCATGAGTATAATCTTAAGGTCAAGGGAAGTCGTCCTCCAGAAAATAATATAATTTCAGCCTGGCTAGAGGTAAGTTTGCTTTTTTATTCTAACCTGAGAAAACAGCCCGCCCGACATTTCGCGCGACGCCAGCACTAGTTTTCCCACAAAATGAAGAAAACCCCGAAAACCCCGTTTCACGACGCAATTACTGGCTTTCCCGTGAAAAGACGTCTGTGGAAGAGTGCAGAAATTCCATACTGATGACGTGTACTTCCCAGATCAAGATAGGGCTTCTGATTGGTCATGCTGCAAAATAAATTTTCTTTAACCAGTCAAAAGTACTGCATGTCCAGATCTGCGTAGTGACACATCATCAGTACGCAATTTCTGCGCTCGTTCCTCAGACGTCTTTTCACGGAAAAGCCAGTAATTGCGTCATGAAACGGGGTTTTCCTCACTGGGTTATATTCTTGATGGTCACTTGAGGTTAATGATAATGAACAGGGATTCTTTCAGTGCTTTGCTACATTATTCTATTCAATTGTTTGCTTGAACTGTCATGACACCTTTGAGACCCAAAAGCCCATATCCCTTGTTCAATCAGGGGAGAGAAGAAATCCGTTTATTCTAGTAAATTTGTAAAAGGACTGTGAAAACTGTGAAAAAGCCATAAGAAAACAATAATTTGGATCTGATCCCTGAATTTCATGACTTAAAGGTATCGTCGTAGAAATCAAGCAGAAATTATGGATTTTCTAGTAACTGATGAGTGCTATCACATTTTGCTGTAGGAAGTTGGATTAGAATCTATGAAGGTCTGCGTTAAAGACCTCAGTGGATTAGGATCGAGTCATGATCCCTTGATTGTCAGCTACGCTGTTACTGGAGGTTGTTTATAATGTTCCTATTGTAATGATCACTATTTCTAGTAAGAACTATTGTTATTTTTATTATCATTATTACTATTATTTTTATTGATATCTTTTAGAAGTTCTTATATGTAGGAATACATTTCATGATATAATTAAGCAAACACTGGAGTACAAACACTGATATACCTTATTCATGTTACACTCTATCTTTGCACGAACTTTAAGATTGATTATTGATGGAATAAGAGCAATTAGAGGGCACACAAGTAATAAAATTTCCAATACTAGTAATCGAGTAATCGCGGTCGGGTTTGGTTATTCCCTCCAAAATAAGACGACGATTTTAGTCATGCAAAATGCAAAATGTAAACTTTGACAAGTTCTACGTCACAATTCCTTGCTGTGAAGATTTCTACAGTCGCATACTGTATTCAAAATCACTTCCAGCCATATTTTGCGATTTTAGTTTTTAAGGTGAAAACGTCTTAATTTCCTATTGTGTAGATAAAACAAACTCGACTGCATTCTTGTATTAACTGATTTTATCTCTTGCTTGCCCCCTGAGACACCACGTAACATTGCTTTAATTTTTTCTATCAGTCTTTAAGCGCGTGCACAGATGGCGGGTATCGTTAATAAGGTCTACTAAGGATAAAAAAAAAAAAAAAAAAAAAAAAAAAAAACAGTAGTTGAGGTACCTACAAGCAAACATGTTACTACTACTGAACAGTAATTTAGTTTTAATTGAAATATGAAAAATATACTAAACATTTATGTTTTTTTTTCCAAATGGATAACTACTCAATATCATGTTTCTTTTTTCTTGGTACAGACCTTAATCCTTGCCTTAATGTGCATTGCCCACGGTTTGGAGTCTGCAGGACCTACAGTGCTCATGACGCTCGGTGTGAGTGCGATGACCAGTGCCCCTTATATAAGGACCCAGTGTGTACTGCAAACGGAACAACTTACGATAACCGATGCTGGCGTAAGTTAAGCTATTGCAAAGGACTTGAAAATAATCCGGTTTATCACCCAGGAAGTTGTGAAGGTAACGAAAAATAATTTCAACGATTTTTTTGGCTGTATATTCCACATAAAATAGTCTGGCAGCTAAAGGTCAAATGAACCAAAAATTCGACATTTTTTCAGCTTAGTTCAATTCTAGTGAAATATGTTTAATATGAAGCGAATAAACATACTATGAAGTTTCAGCTCAATTGAAGCAAGCATCTTCGAGATATTCGCAATTAAAAATTGTTATTTTTTGGCCTTTATCTTCGTAGAGCAGTCGGAAAAATTGTCGGTAAAAACAGCTTGTGACGTCAATGTTGGTGAGGTGAAAAAAAAAAGCGGGAAATTCAAAACAGTGTTTTTCGAGTCGACTTGGCGCAGACATTGTGTGGTTTTTGCGGCCATAAACCTAGAGAGAACAAGCAACTTGTCTTCAAAAGTTGCAAGCTGCGGTTATAACCTTATTATTTAATTTTCTCGAAGAATACATCATAGTAAAACGGACTTTAACGACAGCATTAATTTCCTTGCCCTGTACATGTACTGGAAATGTGCGTGCGTAGGTCCGATTTTTTTCAAGATGTATTCACAAGATCTGTTCATATAAGGAAGTTTCTGGATATATAAGGTCCGGAGCTCCACTGTGGACACAAAAACAAAATATCCTTGCATAGTGATTTTCCCAAAGAAATTCACGCTTGCCCACAATGTGTTTGAAGTCATTGAACTTTGTCGCACTCGAGCTGATATTTTAAAACTCACGCTCGATCGGACACTTGTGCTTCGCAGAACACTAAAATATAAACAAAATCCTCAGTGTAGAAGTTTTGGCGTTGATATGTGGACAGAAAAAGAGTTAATCTTTTATCTAGTAAAATCTTCCCCAAAATCGGTTTCAAAGCAACTACCGTGACTGTTTTTTAAACTTGATCTTTTCGCGCAGATAAAGTTTGCTTTGTGTTGTCAAGTTCAACATGCATAACACCTGTCAAAAACCAAGTAAGATTTCCTTCAAACAAAGCTGAAGTTACATTGTTACAAAAACTTCTCTCCAGTTATCTATATGATTTAATTACCGACTGAGGTCACTTTAAGAACCATAGACGCCACTTTAAGCTCGCAAAGAGAGGCAACAAGCAAAGAACAATTCCATCATGCATAAAATTCAGCTTAAGTGAACTAAAAAAAGCTTCAATAAGGTTGCAAAACAACAAATTACCATTAAAAAAACATAAGGCTTAAAGCTCATATACCCGCTGACAATGAAGAAGTGAATTTTCTGTGCGAAATAACCTACCTAAAGATCTTAAAAGCAAAAGATCAGTTGCAAGCTTCGCACACAAGCCGTGATTCACCATTTCAGAGCTATTTTTAAAAACTGGTCCATGCGATGGTCTTCATTCAAGCAAATTAAACTCAGCAAACTGAATAATTAGAAAGTACCGAAAACTGCACATAAGGGTTTGTTTTGCTCGCTTCAGTCAAATCCAGCTCCAGCAATTGTTTACGGGCAAAGAGTCAATTGTTTTGAAGTCACTGCCGGCAGTTGTCGTTGTCGTTGCGTACAGAAAAAAAACAAAACTACGTAATTAAAAATAAAAAAAAAAAAAAAAAAAAAAACCTCTGACTATTATTACTTGAGCAACAGAAAAGTGACCGAAGTAGTCTGTTCTTCTCGAATAAGCTTGCTAGCCTTCTATAGTTCCGAGGAAGTTTTAAGCGCTCAAGTTTTTTCACTCTCAAGCGTTAGCATTTAATACGGTTTTGACATAAGACAAGGATAAAGCTGGTTCTGCAAAGGTAAATAAATCTGGACATGTAAAAAACTCACCGTAACTACTAATAACAGAATACAAGCGGGTTTTAATTCAGCCTGGCGAAAGAAGGCGAAGCACTGGACACAAAATCAATTCACAAATCGAATGTACAATTATCAGAAAAGTACAAGCCTCTTTGGAAATGTTCAAAACGTTCGCACCTCGTGTATTTCATTCAGTCTCAGTCAGAACTCTCACAGAACGAAACAAACAAACGCAGGCGATAAGGGATGCGCAGAAGCTTGCGCAGAACGTTTTTCCGCCTTGAAAGACTAACATTGACGTCACGTAGTCTCCAGTCCATCATGCGGCCATTTCAGAAACGTTTTCGTGAAGTCTTCGGAAATGCTCGGATTTTGATCTTTTATCTTTCTATAAAGGCTTGGGAAGAAAAATCTTTTAGGATGTTTGTTTTTAGTGTTTGGTGAAGGTAAAGCGACAAAAGAAAATATTTCAATTTTTTGGTTCATTTGACCTTTAAGCTCTCGATCAATTAGAATTATAGGTGTTGGCTCAAAATTGCATTGGCTTCTAGCTATGATGTTTATAACTTTTCGTTACTTTTAAGCTCGCTTTTAGCTCCCCACGCAGGCTAAGCAACAGTAGGCAGCTGTAACAAGCTACTTCGTCTCTCTACTTTGGCAAACAAACATATAACAGCTCAGACTATAGCCGATGTTTGATCTGTGTAAGATCTTTTACTCTCTTTTGTCTTGCAATCTAGTTTTTGTCATGTAAAATTAGATTACACAAAGTTGCTCAGGGCAAATATGGTGCAAAAAAGTGCAAAAGAGGAGGAAATTAAAGACAAAGGTAGTAAATGTAGAATTTACATACCAGTTTACACGTGTACATGTCATCACGTACGCTTTTGATTTATAATTTTTTTGTTGCCCCCCTCCAATGTACTGGCATATGTTTATCTTGGGCACTGAAAACAGCATGCAATAATACGCAGCCACTATACATTTCGTTGTTGAAAGGTAGCCGCCATTGCAAGTTACAGCCTAGGTTTAGTTCGGTATCCATTTCCACGCTTTTTTTTATCACCATCCTTCACCACTTAGAGTCGCACTACAACGCAAGCTAGGGAAGCTACCTAAGCGACAATGCTTAAAGAGCACAGTGATGCTTCCTTATAAAGTACTTAATTTATTACAAAACAGGTTTTCCAATTGTACGGGGCCGTGTAGATCTGCTACAGGTTCCAAAATGGTCAGATTCAAACTGTCAGACAGTCACATTTCCTCCATACCGGTTTTATCCGGATAAACAAGTTCATGTTCAAATAACCGTCAATCACATGAAGCTGAATGACTCTGTGACAGTCCACGACGCTGTTACTTCATGGACAGAAAGTATCAACACAAAAAACTTCACCGTCTGTGTCATGCAAACCGGTAGGAAAGAAGAAGGCGCGAATCCATTTGCCACCATTGATTGGGTGGCTTATCAAGGAGCACCGCCCGAAGGATTGACGGGAACGGTTGAGTTGCAAAAATGGTGGTCTGGTACCAACTGCGCAGATGTAACCTTTCCTACGGTGAGATGGGAATGTACATATTAAATTAAATAATTGTTGCAAATTCAATTGATGTCTCCATGACGAATGTTAGACTTTCATTCATGTGACAGCTTTAATCCATGTCTTGAAAAAAAAAATAATAACAACAACAACAAAAACAGCAAAAACAAAACAAAAAAAACAAATAAATACTAAATAATTGGAAAATTGAGTGTTGTAACCCTTAGCCAAAACATGACTGATTTAATCACGATTTGTTTGCGTAACAAAAGAAGAAAAGCATCAAGAGCGAAACTGTGAAGAAGAGACCTCCTTAACATCCATTTCAGCAAAATGAAGCGCTAATCTGATACAAGGAGACAACTTATAACAAAAAATAAAAAGCGAAATATTTATTTATCTATTTGAACTAACTGAATTTGGAAAGACAAGAATTCATATCTTAAGTTAAAGAACATATTAAAACTTTCCTTGAACTAGAAAAACAAGACACAACGTTAAGAAAAAATAATGGATCATTACGAGGTAACTGGAGAGATGATTGCTAGATCTTCTAAAATGTTGTGACCGACTTAGCGACTTAGTTAACAAGACAACATTAGATAACAAGTAAGAATGGGAACTTACTTAGTGGTTAGTTTCAAGTAATTTTGCAGCAATATTCAAAAAAAGCTGTTTCGATTGTTGTTATTGCTCTTTGTCTTCAGGGCAAGTTTGCCGAGGCGCCAATAGTCCTTGTGACCTCAGAACACCTGAGGACTGGTAAAGAGTATGATGCTGCTCTAATTTGGATTGAAGACGTAACTAAGGACTCAGTTAAAGTCTGTCTTCGTGAAATGCAAAACTTCGACGGTAGACACCAAGATATCACTGTGGTACGTTCTTAGTCAGATTTTAAAAAACTGGAAAAAAGTTTTCTATTGCTTTTATGAAATAACTTTCCCGAGAAAAAACGCAAAACTGTTTGTATGGCACTGATTAAAAGAGAAATTCTTACCAGTCGCAGTGTCTTGTCTACGAAGTCTTGCACGCGTAATCAGTTCTTGTTTTGCAAAAAGATGCTTTTCAAAATACGGATTTTTCTCGCTTAAAATGTCAGCTTAAGCGAAGAAAAATTGACACGCCTTCGTTGTAACGATTTTCCAAGTTTCAGTCGACGAAGTAGTGGGTAAATAAAGAAAACTTGTCCAGTTTTGAACTCGAAAAATTTTTCAAATTCGTGCTTGCGTAATTGCAAAACATCTTGACGCCACAACCATGTTTACATACTCTCATGCAAACACTCCTCTCAGCCAATCAGAGCGCGCGTACTATCTTAGTTATTTTCTAAATAGGGATCGTCTGGGCGATCGCGAGTGATGATCAGTAAAACGAAAGGAAATGCTGTTCTGAAAGAAAAACATAAAAAGAAACGGAAATAATAATAATAGTAATAATAATAATAATAATAATAATAATAAGAAGAAGAAGAAGAAGAAGAAGAAGAAGAAGAAGAAGAAGAAGAAGAAGAAGAAGAAGAAGAAGAAGAAGAAGAAAAAGAAATAAATTGAATAGCATTACGGGTGGTGAATTTTAAATAGCACACAAATTGGCCTGCCTTGTCCCCATGCCTCCCTTCACGCTCTTACGTGATTCGCCTGATGTCTTAAAAAATGTGGATTTGCATCCTTTCCTTGACTCTTTGCGCTCTTTGTTAGGTCACAACTTCATAGAGTTCAAAATGCTGAGTTTATTTAACTGTTTTGTCGGTGTGATACGATTCTGTCACAAGATGGGTGGCATCACTTTTGTTTTTTCCTCTTTTCACAGAACTGGTTTGCCTTCTCCAAACTGCACAAGCCTCTTTTCACTGAACATGGCGTCATAAGTTTTCCAAATACGAACCCACCTTTGGATAAAATGAACAATGCTTATTGTGAGGTGAGAAAAGAATTATTTAAAAAGCACTGAGTTGCATGCTGTTCAAAGAATTTTCCCTCACAAGTATATCGCTTACCTAAATCACTGTTTATATTTTCAAAACAATTTTAGTAATATACACTTTACGCAATAGAGATCAAAGTGACTAGAAAAGTAAAGAAGCTGGTCCACTAAACAATACTTTAAGACAAGAGTTCAAGAACTACAGACCGATAACGTCCCTCTAAGTGTTTGAGCAACTGCTCTGTAAACAGGTGACTGTGAAACTCGACCACATCTTTTCTAGCCTAAGCACTGCTTACAGAGAGGGACACAGCTGTGAGACAACTCTACTACATCTTACTGAGGACTGGACGCTAGCAATAGACAGAAAAGAGCTAGTATGTATTGTATCGACTGATATGAGTAAAGCGTTTATTTGACTCTCTGAGCCACTCGCCGACACTAACGAAGCTTGAAGCATACGGTTTTGAGTCCTCAGCGTTAGACCTCATGCGATCATTCTTTAACAACCGCCAAAATAGAGTAAGATTGGGAAATAAGGAAAGCAACTGGTATCAAATGAGCAGAGGGTCTTCCTTCAGCCCCCTGCTCTGGAACTTATTTCAGAATGACCTATCCTGCTCTATAACTTCCGCTAAACTTTCCATCTATGTGGACGACCACCAGTTGTACACCTCAGGAACTAGTTTTACAGCTGTAAGGGAAGCCTTAGAGCAGGAAGGTCAACTTGCGGCGTCTTGGTATCGTGATAACTTTCTACTCGCAAATCCTGACAAATTCCAGGCGATGATCCTTTATCCTAGAAGAAGAGATGGTAGGGTCATTACAAACACAGATTACATCAAACTACTTGGCGTCCACATTGATTGCAGTATGAACTTCAGTGGTCATATTAGCGAACTGTGTAAGAAAGTCAGTAAGAAGGTAGGGATCCTAATGCGCCTGCGCAGTCTTGTTCCCTGCTCAGCTATAAGTCTTCTATAAGTCTTCCATCCTGCCTTACCTTACCAACTGCCAGCTGGTATGGCACTTCTGTAAGGCCTCCAACAGGAGAAAAATAGAACGTCTTCAAGAACGTGCCTTAAGAGCGGTATACTGAACTAAGTCTGCCTCTTACCAGACACTACCAAAATATCATCAGGACTTCTCAGGTTGCAAAATCGTAGATTGCAGGATATAGCTATACTTATGTACAAAGTCAAGAACAACCTCGCTCCTACCGACGTGGCATAACTTTTTAATTTAAATAATTCGAGGTATTCTCTGCGAAACATGGAGTTTCATCTACCTACTAGATTCCTACTACGGCAAACATTAATTTCGTTACTTTGGACCTTTACTATGGAAGAGACTAAACAACAAGGTCAAGTAATCACTTAGTCTTCAGTCTTTCAAGAAAGCTATCAGAAATTTAGATATTTCTGGTATTTTTTTCATTTTATTTTATTTTATTAACGTCGACCAAAAAACAAACAAACAAACAAACAAACAGAAATAACGTTGGCAGGGACACCGCAACAGCTGTGGCCAATTACAGTGGGCCTGGATACTAACTGAATAAAAAAAATAAAAACAAGAAATATTAAAAAACACAGCGATACAAGAAAAACTACAGCTACATACAACCAGTTACTGGACGAGACAGGGGACGAGCACTGTTACATTTTAAACAGATAGACTTGAACGAACGTGGGTCTTCACAATCATAAGAAACAGCTAAAGCGGACTTATAATAATTAAAAATAACCGATTTAAAGGAAGCTAAGGTCGGTGAGCTGAAATCTAGTTCATCCACTAAACAATTCCAAATTCCACTGGTTGTAATGAGAAAGGATTTCTGGTACGTAATAGTTTTACATTTCTTAATTATGTATTTACATTGCTGGTTGAGGATCTAGTGCGTCTACCGTGTTTGCGAACTTCAGGTAGGACGGAGGAGTTCACGTTAACAAGACCGTGTGTGAATTTGAAAAAAAACAGGTTAAATCTAAAAGTTCATGCCAGTAACAAATAGGTATTAGGTTTAGATTTTGTAAACGAGATTTATAACTTACATTAGAAGTATAAGGTAGTTTTAACATAAACTTAGTCGCGCGTCTTTGGATACGCTCAAGCTTGACAATGAGCTTGCTGGACTGCGGGGCCCAAATTTGGGTGGCATATCCCAAATGTGGCCTAACTAGGGCTAGGTATAGCGTCCGTCTTACGTCGGTTCTAAGTATGAACCTGGTGTTCCTCTTTAAGTATCCAATTAGTTTATGAGCACGCGAAAATTGTTCGTTTACTTGTTTGTACCATGTCAGATCCTTAGTAATTCATACGCCCAGATCTTTTTCTGCAGAATATAATTCAAGTGCGGTGTTGTACACTTTGTAAGAGGATAAGGTCGGCTTTGGTTTCCTTGTTATGTGCTGCGCCTTATACTTAGCTTCGTTAAAAAGGAGACCGGATGATTGAGACCAAGTTGCAAGCTTACCAAGGTCTTTCTGGAGAGAAGAGGCAGCCCCCAAAGTCTTTATCTTTCTGAATATTCTTGTGTCGTCAGCGAACATCAATACTCGACTGCTAGAACTGATGACTTCGGGAAGGTTATTGACGTATAAGAGGAAGAGGGCTGGTCCGAGTATGGAACCCTGAGGTACTCTAGAGGTAGCAGGAAGATCCTCTGAAGTGGTGCCGGTTACCGTAACGCGTTGGCGTCGACATGACAGGTAAGAGCAGAACCAGTTAAGCAGGCTGCCACCAAAACCGGCCTGGATTAGCTTATGGACGAGACGTCTGTGACTGACTTTGTAGAAAGCTTTTGACATATCAAGGTAGATGGTGTCAACCTGGCTGCCACTATCTAAAAGTGAACCAGTGTGGTCAAAAGCCTCGAGCAGGTTGGTGACGCACGATCTTCCAGTACAAAAACCATGTTCTTTAGGTGAAATTACATGGTACAGGTGGTCCATGACACTGTTCAACGCAAAACGCTCAAAGACCTTGGACACTATTGGAAATAGAGAGATGGGGCGGTAATTTTCCACGTGGTCTTTCGCACCCTTTTTGTGGAAAGGCACGACGTTAGCTAGTTTCCAGTCACTCGGGAGAGACCCTAGTTGCAGTGATTTGTTGAAGATCTTACATAAGGAAGGAGCAATCACTGAGGCAATCTCTTTAAGCAATTTGCAGGGATTTCGTCCGGCCCTGTGGCTTTACTGACTTCTGGTGCTTTCAGTGCAGCTAGAACCGTGGACTCATTGAAAATTAGATCGGATATAACAGTGCCCAAACGTTTGCACGCTGTCTTCTCCACTGCGCTGTCGATAGTAAATACAGAGGCAAAAAAACTGTTAAACAGGTCAGCTATTCCCGCAGGTGTATCAGCACTTACTCTTAAAGGGTTTTGTGACTGGTCAAAGAAGAGTCTGGGACGGTTACCAAGGAGACATGGCCTAGGATAGGATAAGATTAGAGTTAAGCTTCAAATTGACCATAAGCGCTTGGGATTGAATCTAAAGCCAGTGTCAATAGAGCCGTAAAAGTGATCACGGCTTTCGCGAAGCAGTTTCTTGACTTGCGCCCGCAGAGACTTAAACTTATCCTTCAGGCCGGCGTTCGGATGTGACTTAAGTTTTTGGCGAACTGAGTTCTTTTTCTTGATTACATTTGAAATGTTACTATCTATCCAAGGGACCTGGTTACGGCCTTTCAGTCTCTTCGATGGCACGAAGTCCTTGACAACGGCTAGGAATAAGTCCTTCCAGCACCGCCAGTCATCATCTATATTGTTATGGCCCACAATAGAAGAAAGATTGATTGCCGAGAGCACTTCACGCAAACCTTCAAAATCGCCATTTGCGTAGTCGTAGACAAATTTGCGCGGGTGTGAGGACGCATTAACAAAAGAATTGTACTCAAACAGGACTACACAATGTTCCGTAAAAACACCGGCTTTATCAGGTGACAACGCCTCGGTCACTTTGGTGTGATCTGGGGCACTTCTTATCACTAGATCAAGAATGTTACTACCTCGAGTCGGTGTGTGGTTAGTTTGCGTCAAGAAATGGTCATGCAACGCCTCGATAAATGGCAGATCGTTAGCACCTTAAGCGCTATCTACGGAGTCCCAGAATACTAATGTAATCTTCTGATCAAATTTAGGAGAAAATAACTGTGACGGTTATGACCTTTGCAGATCCTAATTTTATGATTTTAAGATCTTAAGATTTTAATATGTATTATTATGAATTACTATGTATTTTAGATTAGTGTGCCCAATTAGAACATATCATTATAATTAGTATTATCATAGATTATTATTATTATTATTATTATTATTATTATTATCTAATTTTAGATAAGTGTCCCCAGTTAGCCATATACGTTTGACACTTAAATAAAGTTCTCATGTCTTATTGTATTGTTATAAGACCATATCAAAATATCAAAATGGCAGTTTGTTCTGTTAAAATGATTAATCGCAAATATTGCTTGTTCAATTGTGACTTCCAAAATAAACACAATGACGGGAACTGAAGCTTTTAGTGATTAGGGAATAGTGTTAAACGTTTTACGTTTCTCTTCCATGGCAGTTCGTTTCATTCACAAGAGCTTATAACTCGACTCCGACAGTTCTTGTCTCAGCCAATCACAGTACGACGGTATCTGGGAATTCAGCACCGATTCACAACGGAATTACAACTTGGATCGAGGTAAAATATTCCGTAATTGGGCGGGATTGTGAGGATGTATCAAGGCAAACAAACTTCAAACCAAAACTCAACGAAAGATATAACTGAACAGAGACACACGCTGGCTTGAGGCGATGTATAGGTCGATATTAGGTGTGGCGCAAAAATGTGCCGAGTGAAGTTGAGATTGCTTATTGGCTTCCTTTTGACGTTAATTATTGAATTCGATCATGGTGTCGGTACAAAATAACATCTTTAAATTATCAGCAGGCGCCGCGCGCCGTGGTCTCGAACTTCAGGTTTCAACGTTACTTTGGAGCTGTTTCCTTGGCCACGAAACTTTGCTTCAATTATTTGGCTGCTTTCTTCATCAACAGGGATACTTAGCTCCGTCCTTCTGGGCCTCATAGCTCATTTGTGCCAGTGCCGTGCCCCTTATTAGGGTAAAAAGGATATTTTGAATAAAATTTCGAACCTTTATTCACCATATAAGTCTTTAATTTTTTATACCTTTGTTATTTCTAAAGCTTCTTTTGATTTTCTAGCGCTCGTTAATTACTTTCATCAAACCACAGTGTTAATTCACGGCGAATCTTCGCATCTCTATGTTACATATTAAGAAGACGTAGGAGAACGTTTTAAAAATATTCTGGTATTCTCTTCCTGTTAATTCAGTTGTTTATGACTACAATTTTAGCTGAACTAAACTACTTTGAGCGCTTATTATTATTATTTTTTCAGAACATGAATACCTCTGGATTCAGAGCCTGTGTCAAGGAATTATACGGGACTAGATATGACCCCTTATCCGTCGGTTATGCCGTGCTCACAGGTCTGTAATACTACTGAGTTCATTTATGAAGTAGTTTTTAGCAAATGAAAAAAGAAACGTTATTTGTTACCGGATTCATCTGGAAATACTTTGGAAATGCCCTAAACTAATAACACAATGCAAGTTGATGGCTTTGCAAGTCATGGCGGAGTCAAGAGAGTGTACCCGTTGACATAAAAAAGATTCTTGAAATTCTTTCAAGTTACAATTTTCCTACCCCTCGAAGAATTTCACCGTTTAATTAAAAGTTTTCTTAAAGGATAAATAACGAGAATGAAAGACCTTGCTAGAAATTAAAAGCGCCATGCTTAAAACAGTCGTTTGAATAGTTCGATATATTTTATCTTTATGCGAGTGGTATATCCCTATCGCTAGTCTTCTATCCAATAATATCTTACTAGTACCTTGAAACGATTAAGCTTTGGAAAACATTTTCGCATCTCGCTCCCAACAGTACTGCGAGTGAGATGCTGCTAAAGATTTATCAATCCGGCAGTTGATTTGAATGTATATATTTTTGACGCTTACGTTTATCTGTATTTCGCAGACATCTGTGAACCTGATTGGAACTATTTCAATGGCTTTTGCTATTTCACAAGTAAGACTTGTCAAAACTGGACCACAGCACTGGATAAATGCCGACAAGAAAACTCGGTTCTTGTTGATGTCCAAAATAACGAAGAAAATGTGTTTTTACAGCATCTACACAATGGAGCAAAATCCTGGCTGGGATTGAATGATATTTTCTCAGAGGGCTCCTTTACTTGGGCAGATCGTGGTACTGGAAACTTCACAGCTTGGGCTAAAAACCAACCGAACAATTTTCGGGATGAAGACTGTGTGCATACACTTGGTGTTGAATATAAATATGAATGGAATGACGTGAAATGCAGTGACTGTCATCAGTATACTTGTAAGAAAGGTAAGATGTGATGTATAAGTTTAGGAATGCACAAGATAGAAAAAAGTCTACCTAAGAAATTCAATTTTGGTGTGTTAATCGTGATAAATATATAGTTTTTTATTTTTAATTTGAACAGATTTGAATGAATGCAGTAGGGACAAGTATTACTGCCATCAAGTCGCCAGCTGCACAAATTATCGAGGTTCATTTAATTGCACTTGTGATCAAGGCTACTTTGGAGACGGCTTTGAATGCGAGCTCAATTACGCAAGTATGGTCAGATATAAAATTGCAGCACTGCATGTTAATGATGACCAGCAAGTTGATTTTTTAGTAATCTATTCTCACTGGAGCCATCAGCAAACAATGCCCGTAATTCCAATAATATATGGGAGACCCAGCCCAAGGCGGTAGGAGCGGGGAGCTCCTCGTAAAGAGATAGTTCATCAATGCGGAGAAATTTGTTGGGCGTGTAAAGAAATGTACGAAACACTGAAAAGACTGAGCAGGCTATTAATTGCGAAGAGAAACTAGCGTTATACAAGAAACCCACCATGTACAAATAGGTATAGGATAGCCACGGGCTATACGCGGCGTGCTAGTATCACGTTCTTTTATTGCGGAGTTCTTATGTTTTCAATGGCCATCATTCAGTAGCTTCTACTACATACATGCAACCTCTAAATTTCGAGTGTCTTTTTATGATTTCCCATTCTAAACGACACGCTATGGAGAAGAGTAGCTGCGCAGGCGACATGGTATCCTCCTCCTTCTTACGACTCTTAAGTTTGTAGTTTAATTCGGTGGCCTGGTTAATATTTTGCATGTTCCGTAGCATGAGTAGCAGGCACTTGGAAGTAGTGGGCGAAAGAGAGAACGGGCGCGCGCGATCGAGGGACACACGCTCGCGCGCCCGTTTTTTCTTGTGCCCACTACTTCCAAGCGCCTGCAACAAAGGCTACATATTCAGCCTTATTATTACCCCTAGTTTTAGACTCTTGTTGTGAGGAAAGCCATTCGAAAATCGATAATTTTGCCTCGCAAGGTAAGAATCCGATGCGCATTGAAAAAGAGTTTTTAAATTCCCGGGTCCGTTCGAGGCCACCAACTCAGGGTCTTTAAATCACTGACTGAGAGGATAAATTGTGTTCTTTGAAAAGACATGTTCAAATGGTTAAACTTTTTAGTCTTCTCAGACAAGGACGATAAACCGTAGGCCCCGTCTCCCAACTGTTTAAAA
>CALNXK010000077.1:275000-335000 GCA_942486035.1 Porites lobata | reverse complement strand
TGCTGAATCCTAGGAAAAAGTAAATGACAGACATTTGACTGAGGTGAACTCCTGCTATTACGGACTCCCACTAATGAGGACACTAACCCAAGGTCCCTACAGTGTCCATTATAAAGATAGTTGACTGTAACTCCTCTGCGCTCTTTATTTCCTCTCGTAATTTTATCAAATTCATGTAATAGGCCATTTTCGAGTGGCCCCAACCCTTTGTTTCAAAGCGAGGTTAAGTGCGAAGTCATTGATATGAAAATAACTTTTTATTCTCACGGAAATAAAACTCATTTGCACAGCAAAGGTTTCGCACTTGCCCCGTTTTTAAGAGCGGATGTCAGTAAATATCGACCAGATGTCTACAAAACTGAAAAATCGAAAATTCTCAAAAAAATTCACAAAGTAGCACTAGGTAAGCTATTAACATAAATGTAATTTTTACTTCGATCCGATAATTAT
The DNA here is from genome assembly GCA_942486035.1 of Porites lobata. Classification (NCBI taxonomy): domain Eukaryota; kingdom Metazoa; phylum Cnidaria; class Anthozoa; order Scleractinia; family Poritidae; genus Porites; species Porites lobata. Next base: position 334,550 of record CALNXK010000077.1, on the reverse strand, counting down.
TTTCCACGTACGGGGGGGTTATTGGTTTCGCGGCTCTCGGACCGGGTTTTCCATGCCCGAGACCATGTGTCGCAAAAAAATCGGTTTAAAATTCAAATCCATCGAAATGCGGACAACAAAAAACTTATTCAGAAGGGTACTTAATTGTACACATTCTAAGTGGTGATTTACTCAGTTTGAACGAAAGTGTAATATTTTGGAGATTTTTCATTATTTTCAATATTTTGATCGTTTTCGTTCAATGAAAAAATGGCAAATTTCAAAGCCCAAAATCGTCGACTGGTACCTCGATTTCAGTAACGAGTCTTATACCACGTTAAAATTTTTGAGGCCAAAAAATACTAGTAGTACTCTTCTGAAATTTGAGCTTTCCAGACTCAGCGGGTCGATGCTAAAAACTCAGAAAAATGCAATAAGAAATCAGTTTGAGCAACAGTGGTTTCATGTTATCCGCTTTCAGAAACCAAAACGTGTTTATACAGCGATCTGGTAAAATTTAAAGCCGTTTTCCAACAAGAAAAGCAGAGTTTAGCCATCTTCTGCTACCAAACGCACCAGTGACGTAAGGTTGTCAAAGGGCAAAGCACAATAATAAACTTCAAAAAGCACAACGTTTCTGCGTCCAGGAATTAGACTTTAGCGGACAGAACAATGCCTACGAGTGTAAATTTCATACCTTAGCATGGGTTTCCTAGATACTGGAAACAAAAAAACATCAAGGACAGCATCGGCAAGAACATCTTCGGCTGCTCTCAAACGACGGAGATTGCGTTACTTTTCACAGATTGACCGCTTACCACCTGTTTTTTGGCTCGCATTTCGACGGAAAGCTTGCCTCGAGAGGCGCGGGGCACGGATCTGAACTCTTCTTCACGAGACATTGAGCTGAATTTATCGGAAATATGCCACCACCAACAACAACATGAGCTTTTTTTCGGGTATTTGTCGTTGTTTTATGCGAAAAGTTCGGGTAAGCAGATTCTCGCAAAAATCATTTGGCTCAAAAAATGTGTTTAAAAACCCACCCTGGATTTGAAGCAAAAAGTATTTCCTCGAAATAAGCTAAAAATACCCAATTCACGCGGTGAAAAAATGGATGATTATGGAAGGATTATCGAATTCTTGCCTAACCATAGTTCTGTGATGTGTTGTATCGCATACAAAAAATAAACTTCGCTCGTTAAATTTGGAGGGTTCTGTGAGTTTCAGAAAATGGTGAAAATTTGCTTATAAAAATGGCGTCCGAGGGGGTCGAAAAAAGTGATGCTCGTATCTCTAATACAAGAGCAGCGAAGAACCTACGTTTGGTATATTTGTCCATTACTCCACCACACCTATCTATGATGTTAATATGAACTTATTCTGTTGACCTCCTTCCGTTGACATTTTTAACATTTTGCCCGGTTTTCTCTGACAACCACTCTTAAGGGTCTTTGTACAAAACAAAGCAAAAGACAAGTATACAGAAACACGCAGAAGCAATGTGGTGAGGAAGCCCAAAAAGAAACCGTAAGGCTTAGGTCATCCCCTTTTCGTTCGTTTAGCGTCGAATAGGTTTCCTGGTTTTGGGTCGGTCGGTCGGTGGGGTGAAAAAAAGAATCACAAGAAATCTGAGAACGGGAGGCCTGAAACACCAGCATCATTGCCGTGGAGACTGAAAACAAAAAGACATGGTCACCAAATCGACACAAATTTAATATGGCGGAAAATTTGATAGTCAATTTCATAAAAAAAAAGGCCCAAGAAGGGTAAAACGCAAAGAGGATACACCACCGAACGTTTTATGCCTCGAAATGATGGTATAATGCTAATTTCTTAGATTAAAAGAATTAATCTAAGTCCAAAAAAAATAAACCTTGTCGTTTCTTTTTCTTGCTTTTTTAAAAAATTCCAAAAAACTGGGTCTTTTGGACGACACTAAAAGAAGAAAAATTTAATATAGGAATTAAGCTCCCCTAAAGTATAAAAGTATAAGTTTACAAGGACAGGATGTAGAAAAAGTTGGGCGTACCTCCGGAAAAATCCTGACTACGCACCTGCAGGAGCCCACACCTGCTAAAGCCTGAAACTGAACAACAGGAGTCTTGACGAAACGTCCTCAGTTATCACCTGCCCGGGGTCGTACTTTCAAAGAAACGCTGATCAAGAATCACTCATGACGGAATGAAAACTCCTCGTAGCTTCCAGCGAAAAAAGGAGTGACAACAGTGGTAAGCGGTCGTTCTGTGAAATGTAACGCAATCTTTGCCGTTTACGATCTTTCGGCGCTTGGATTTGAAACGTTGTTGTTTGGTATGTTCTCCCGTGTGGATACTTGACATTTCCAATATATGGAAACACCATGCTAAGGTACGAACAACAGACATTCACAACATTGTTTTGTACGCTGAAATCTGATTTCATGGACGTAAAACGTTTTTAATTTTAAGACTTTTTATGTTACCGCTTTGCCCTCCCTTTACAACTTCACGTGACTGGTGCACTTGGCAGGAGTTGACAGCTTAAATCTGCTTTTCTTGATAGCAAACGGCATTAATTTATATCAGATCGCTGTGTAAACACGTTTTGGTTTCTGAAAGCTGATAACATGAAACCACTATTGCTCAAACTGATTTCTTACTGTATTTTTCCAAGTTTTTAGCATCGGCCCGCTGAGTCTGGAAAGCTCAAATTTCAGAAAAGTACTACTTGTATTTTTTGGCCTCAAAAATTTTCTTTTAAGTTGCCCGTAGTTTTGAAAACAGATTTTGAAACAAGAGATAACGCTCTTTAACGTGGAATAAGACTCGTTACTGAAATCGAGGTACCAGTCGACGATTTTGGGCTTTGAAATTTGCCATTTTTTCATTGAACGAAAACGATCAAAATATTGAAAATAATGAAAAATCTCCAAAATATTACACTTTCGTTCAAACTGAGTAAATCACCACTTAGAATGTGTGCAATTAAGTACTCTTCTGAATAAGTTATTTGTTGTCCACATTACAATTGATTTGAATTTTAAAACGACTTTTTTGCGACACATGGTCTCGGGCCTGGAAAACCCGGTCCGAGAGCCGCTAAACCAATAACCCCCCCGTACGTGGAAAATAATTATCGGATCGAAGTAAAAATTACATTTATGTTAATAGCTTACCTAGTGCTACTTTGTGAATTTTTTTGAGAATTTTCGATTTTTCACTTTTGTAGACCTCTGGTCGATGTTTAATGACATCCGCTCTTAAAATGAGAGTTTCTGGAACGCGGAAATGGCTTATTCACCATGCCAAGAAATCTGCACAGTAAATGTGCGTTAGCAGGTACGTCCGGTATGTCACACAACAACAACAACAACAAGTTTATTCAGTATTACCATTTTGTACAGGTGTTACCGATTAAAATAACAATAATAAACAGCTAAGTTTAAGGAAATGCAGATATGATGGAACGGTAGAATTAACTAAGTTTCTTTCGTCTTTCAGATGCTTGAAAGATGAAATTTGCAGCTAGCCTGCTGATATGTGAATCAGTATTGTTAAAAAGAAAACAGACTTTATCATGGATATTGTAATTTGTAAATAATGTATTTCGGTCGTTGATTTTAATAAAAAGAGTCTTTCTCAAATCATTGTATTGATTACAGTGAAATAATATGTGCAGTTCATTTTCAACCGAATTTTGGTTGTAGTGATCTCAGATTCTAAGGTCTTCAGGAGTTTTGGGGATTATAAATCTTCCAGTTTCTATTTTTAAATTATGATTTCCTATCCTAAATTTGGAAGCTACACGACTATGTTCAGGATTCCGGATATGATTGATGAATTCAGAGTGATTTGTTTCAAGATGGAGTAGAATTTTAGTTTTTTATTTGTTCTTATCAAATTTAGCTGGTGGTTTTTCAGATGTTTTGACAAATTATTCTCAGCTTTGGATAGGAAAGTAGAAGGGTTTTTAAAGTTAACTGACTGTTTATGAATATTAAGTTGTGTACTCAAAAGTTTTATTTTATTTATTAGACCTGATTTATTTTCTTCGGCCATTTTATCCGATATGTTTAAGCAAAGTTTAGCGATGCTGTCAGGGGGTTGGTTTTCAAGGTGAATCCAAAACTTGAAAATGTTCATTGTTATTTGCAAATTTAGAGATAATCTACCAAGTTCATTTCTCGATGCAACATTCGGTGAACGTTTGTTTAAACCTAAACACATCTTACAAAAATTTATATGCGTTTTCTCAATCTTGTCTTTTTCCCAGCGGCTATAATCACTTTTATCATAGATTCCCCAAACTTCAGAGCAATACGTTAAAATTGGGAAAAATAGTGTATTGAACAGTTTGTTGATGATGTGAATTGGTAATTTTAGAAAATCTAGATAACGACGAGCGGCAAAAAAGGATCTCTTTGTTTTTTCTGTTAAGTTTTCCTTGTGACGTGTCACGAATATACACAAACAGATTCGTCAGAATACCCACACCAATCGTACCATTGGCAAAAAATACGATTTCTCAAAGAAGAGAAGCAATTTTCCACGAATGGTAAGCTAGTCCTTAGTCGATTGGTATGTCACCATTTTTGCTCATTAGCGGCTCAGGCGGTTTCAAGAAATGCTCAATGGCGCGGAGTTAGATTGCATCTTATTACAGGGACACCCAACGACTTTATTCCGCGGCATAGCTGGATAAGGATAATTGTTAAAGTCGCCTGAGATATGCGGAATCTTTTTGTTTTTTTTTTTTTTTACTAACGTTCCTACGTTTTTCAGAGACTTTTGCCAGTTCATATTTTATTACTAAGATATCGAGAAAATTGTCACAAAAAAGTCTTCGGAAAATTTCGGTATAACAAAACGTCGCTTAGTTACTCCTCTGACTATGTCCTCAAACTTAGTCGTCCGGACCCATCAGGATAGCCATCTAAAATGTTCAAAACGACCAAAGTCCCGTTAAGACATCGGAACAGATCAACAGTTTTTAGGGCAGCTTCAAATTAATCAAATAGGCTTCTAAATCAAAGAGAAAACCATCTGAGACACTTCTGACGAATTTAAAAATAAAATGGTCGTTGGGTGCCCGTATGTCATCATTAACACCTGAAAGCCGTGCAAGATCCATCCGTCGATTGGTACCAAGGAAATGTTACTTTGAAAGAGCTCTAAATGTGTTTAAAAAAAAAAATGTTATAACATAGCTAAAAAATTCGCCTAATCAAATTCAATAGCGCGAGCGTGCTTCATATTCCTATTGAGCAGGCTGATGACGTCAATAAACTATGCGTAATTCCTCGAGTTGTTGTGAGCTTAACAATCCTGAGTCTCCTAAGTGCATCCATAACTCAGCAGTACACGATGAAGCGTTTACCATGTGTTTTATAAGGAAATTTAAGAGGAAACGTTTTGTTAACTGATAGTAAGGAAAAGAGGTGAGTGTTGTTCTTGTTGTTGTCATCTCCGCGAGCTGAGCGGGCTATGGCGTGAGATCATTCTTCGCAAAGTTGTTTTCTCTCAATAACAATTTTTCGGAGAATTAATAGTCTTCCGGCACTTAAATATGGATTTTACAATCATTTTAGAGTACACTTTCTCTCAGTTTCAGGATAAAAAGATAAGCTTAACTGTGAGGAAAAAATATAGTCACGTAAACATTGACGCGTACTGCCTTGAGCGCACCCTACAATAATAAAATTCTAAGTTAACTGCTACATTGATCGCTTTGATAATGTTATAAAACAATTAGTTCATGCTTCACAGTGCGTATGTCGAGATATTGAGCACATGGGAAGTTTGGAGAGCACTCGAAATGATAGAGTTGCTCTCGGCTGCGCCTCGAGCTACTCTACGCCTCTTTCGTGCTCTCCAGACTTCCCGCGTGCTCAATATCTCGACATACGCACGCTGAGCATGAACTAATTGTTAATTGTAAGATTACAAGGACGGCAAAACATTAAAAGCAATCTCAGGTGCTTGCAAAACTAGGCTGAATAGGATCAGGACTAAGCAAAATATATAGATGCATTCGTTCAAATTTTTTTTTGCACACAGTAGAGAGAATGCTACGTCTTACTATAATTTATTGAATATCCTCAAATCTGATAACATTTTTAAACTTAAAGTAGCACTCTGAGCACATGAAATCATTAAAGATCTGACAGGCATCCCAACAATATTCTCTGGAACTGGCCTCTGGAACTCTACCTCCAGCTTCCGACTTCCATAGTCATTATACTAGATTTGTTTCTAATCTTAACTTTCATAGCCCGCAAATAAATAATAACTATGGAGCTTCCAATTTTCTTTCATTGCGTCGAAAATATGGGAGACCTATTCCACTGGAGCTAAAAACCTATGTTACTACCGCTTCTGTGAACACTTCAAGTTATTTCTGCTAAATTCGCAATCTGTTTCCTAGAATATATTGATTCTGTTTACTTAAGTTTAACCACTTTTAGCCTGCATGTTTTGTTGTTGTTGTTGTTTTGTTCTTTGTTTTCTTTTTGTTTAATAAACGTTAGTATTGTTACTTTTAATTAGCACCTTTTCTCTTTGTATAATTATTTTTCACTACGCCTATTGTCTACATGTATGCCAGCTAGCTTAACGTGGCAGTGACCAACCCGGAAGCATTATCTACTTTGGTCAATGCACACATCTTAATTCCTTAATTTCTTGTTATTTTTATTTCTGACATTGTTCCGTAAGGTACTTAACAAAGAAATTGAAGTTGAACAATTGTTTGATGATGTGAAGTATATGAAATAATTCATATTTGAACTGCTGTTGTAGATGAAAGTGAAGAATGATCATCGCAGTAAATTTTCCAATTTAAGCAATTGGAAAGAAGAAGCCTGAAAAAAATCAGGGCTTCAATGGGATTCGAACCCGTGACCTCCGCGTTGCCGGTGCGTTGCTCTACCAACGGAGCTATGAAGCCACACATTGGGAGCGAGGTCAATTTATTGACCAATGTGTGGCTTCATAGCTCAGTTGGTAGAGCAACGCACCGGCAACGCGGAGGTCACGGGTTCGAATCCCGTTGAAGCCCTGATTCTTTTCAGGCTTCTTCTTTCCAATTGCTTAAATTGGAAAATTTACTGCGATGATCATTCTTCACTTTCAATTGTTTGATGGTAGCCATTTGTAATGGGGCAATCGGCCAAAACAAAATTAAGTTAAAAACACTGCAAGGAAAGATAGCACCAACAACAATTCATTTATTTCAAACATACAACAAATAATATAAAAAATCATGTAAATTCGCAGACTCTGGAACAGTGGAGCAGATTCTTTCCTAACCTGAGATCAGGCCCAATTTTAGCGGTTCTCATACATTCTCCGCCGGAACGTAATTTTCAAAGCAAAACGAAAATAGAGCCTGATCTCAGGTTAATTCTTTCCAGAACAAGTTTATCTTATAAACGTCCTGGTCCTCCACTCAGAGCCAAAGAAAAGTTTAAACAGCATCTCATCAAAGACAAACTAAATTCCTGTCAAAAACAAAAACCACAGGAAACAATTGATCATTGAAATACGGGTCAGAGTGAATTTCAGCCGTCTCCTCGAGTGGCAAGCTCCCTAGGTAGACGTCTGATTAAAGGACAGGTCATAAGACGCTAGCTTACCTTTTGCGGTTTTCCGGACCACTGGATAATATTTTACCAGGTATGTAACAGGACCACATGACGCCGGTTTGATAGGGCGATCAAGTTCATACTGTTCGATTCTCAGTAAGCAAAGGCGATTCGCACCTGCAACTGTAAAATCTTACTGCAATCAATGTAACAAGTACAATCAACTCTCGTCTTGCGGACACCCGCGACCGCTATAACGGACATTCCGATAATAAGGACAGGCGCCGAATCCTAGGAAAAAATAAATGACAGACATTTGACTGAGGTAAACTCCCGCTATTACGGACTCCTACTAATGAGGACACTAACCCAAGGTCCCTACAGTGTCCATTATAAAGGTAGTTGACTGTAACTCCTCTGCGCTCTTTCTTTCCTCAAATACCTGTAATAGGCCATTTTGGACTGGCCCCAACCCTTTAATTTGTTTCAAAGCGAGGTTAAGTGCGAAGCCATTGATATGAAAACGACTTTTTATTCTCACACAAATAAAACCCATTTGCACAGCAAGGGTTTCGCACTTAGCCCCTTTTTTAAAATGAGAGTTTGTGGAACTCGGAAATGGCCTATTCACCATGCCAAGAAATCTGCACAGTAAATGTGCGTTCACCAGGTACGTCTGGTATGTCACACACGTGTCACGAATATACACAAACGGATTTGTCAGAACACCCACACCAATCTTACCATTGGCAAAATAATACAATTTCTCAAAGAAGCCTTGAGCCTCATACGCAAGCGTTTTTAGAAAAGTTCGTTTTTCATCCCTCCCCACAAACGCCTGCTCAACCGAAGACAGCATTCCTTTCCCATGCTTAGCCAATCACATTGTACTTTCCAAATTCTGGAAAGTTTACCTTGACCGCAAGGTAATCTGATAAGTACTCGATCTGCAAGAAACAGTGGGAAAGCTTTCTGACCTCTAATAAATGTCAGATTCAGAGCAGCAAAATAAGATTTAGTCAAATTTTAGAATACTACATGCACTGCATAACCTTAGCGAATGAAAGAAAAGAAAGAAAACGGTAACTCTAAGGTCACGTTTTAGTCGCGTTTAGCCTGTCAACACTTCTATTGCACAACTGTTGATTGGTCACTAACCACGCAAATAAAACAATGGGAAAGGAATGCTGTTTTCGGTTGAGCAGGCGTTTGTGGGGAGGGATGAAAAACGAGACCCCTAAAAACGCCTGCGTGAGAGGCTAAGAAGCCTTGCGATTCGTACAATTTTTTACGAATGGTAAGCCAGTCCTTAATCGATTGGTATGTCACCATTTTTGCTCATTAGCGGCTCAGGCGGTTTCAAGAAATGCTCATGGCGCGAAGTTAGATTGCATCTTATTACAGGGACACCCAACGACCTTATTCTGCGACGTAGCTGGATAATTGTCTGGATAATTGTTAAAGTCGCCTAAGATATGCGGAATCTTTTATTATTATGTTTTTTTACTAACCTTCCTCCGTTTTGCAGAGACTTTTGCCAGTTCATATTTTATTACTAAGATATCGAGAAATTGTCACAAAAAAAGTCTTCTGAAAATTTCGGTATAACAAAACGTCACTTATGAAAGGACAGTTACTCCTCTGACCATGTCCTCGAACTGAGTCGCCCGGACCCATCAGGATAGCCATCTAAAACGTTCAAAACGGCCAAAGTCCCGTTAAGACATCGGAACAGATCAACAGTTTTTAGGACGGCTTCAAATTAATCAAACAGGCTTCTAAATCTAAGAGAAAACCATCTGAGACACTTCTAACGAATTTAAAAATAGAAATGATCATTGGGTGCCCATATGTCATCATTAACACCTGAAAGCCGTGCAAGATCCATCTGTCGTTTGGTACCAAGGGAATGTTGCTTTGAAGGAGCTCTAAATGTGTTTGAAAAAAAATGTTGTAAGATTACAAGGACGGCAAAACAGTAAAAGCAATCTCAAGGAAATTAAGGCATACTAGGTGTTTTTTCAATTTCCCCCGAAAAGTCGAGGGGTGGTCTATATTTTGAGGATTAAGGCCTATAGCGACAAAACTTGAGTAAAATAAGGACTCTCAAACGTTTGTGCGATTCCGAGTAAAAGAATATGTAAATTAGGTCACGTGACCTTTAACGGCCATTTTACGCGAAAAAAAAACTTGAATTAGAAATGGCACCATTTTATAATAGCAGCCAATCAAAGAAGTTGCAACCAAACATGTCTCTAGATAAGCAACTAGACATCTGTGCCTGGGCTTTGTTGAATAATTTATTAAAAGTGTAAATAAACATTATTTTTTACTAGCACCCAGTCCCCTCATCAAATGATTTTCGAATTTCGTCCCTGTCTAAAAGATGAACTTAAAAGGCTCGGACAGAGAAATGATATAACCGCGGCCGCAGCCGTTACGGCCATGTTTGATTCAAACTGAAGTTACTTTTGAGCTCCATCGTACATGAAGGAGTTTTTTACTGATGGTATAATTTGGTGCCTCTTATACGACGGCTTTCTGTGAACCCCATATACCACATGTTTGTTTGCAACGCATATATATGGGCTTTTTTGTGCGCATATATATGCACGTTTGTAAGAAAATGGTCATATACTTGGGAATAAAAACCCCACAAAGCAGGAAAGAACGCAAGTATACGTGGGAAAAAAACGCACGTATATCGTGTAGCGGGAATGACTGCAAGTATACGTGGGAAAAAAACGCACGTATATCGTGTCATAATTTTGAAACAAATGGCCGACCATAGTGACCAACCCGGAAACATTAGCTACTTTGGTCTCTGCGCACATCTTAATTCCTTAATTTCTTGTTATCTTTATTTCTGACATTGTTCTGTAAGGTACCTAAACAAAGTAAAATTCCAATGTAGACTATATGTAAATAGTGCAAAAAAAAAAAATAATAAAATAAAATAAAATCTGTTATGAAGAGTGAACTCAGTGATTTTTCGTTTGGGTCGAAGAATATGTTCGTATAAACAAGGTGGCCGTGTAAACAGAGTGATCGTAAGGCGAGGTTCCACTGTAGTGCTTGCTACTGTACTGCTACCGATTATATTAAACCATTTTTACAATTTTATTAAGTTGTGCGTATGTTCAATGTAATGTGCGTAATAAAAGAAGACCTGTTTTGGTTAAGCAAGGATAAATTGACAGATCTTGGCAAGAATTAATGAGCGCAAAGTACCCCACAATATCGTTTTTCTCGTGTTCTGATCTTACATGTATACAGGCCAAAAATTACCGGACTTGCTCATTTTGAAGTGCTTTGCTCTTATTATCGAATCAAGGTTTTATTTATACTTAGCAAGAGGATATTGCATACTTAGCCTGGCAACATGATAGGTCTAATGAGCTTACCGCACGTTCAGCTATAAAAAGAATTCTTAGAAGCCACACAGTTCATTAGGTGTCTCGATTTCCCAACTCTTTTATCCAGCAGATAAAGCTTACAAAATTTTTACCATTCGTGTTTCTCCTACACCTGGGAATTCTCCCTCCAACTATATTCTAAACAGTGAAATCCCTGGGCTTTCATGATACCTGAAGCTTGAAAACGCTACCCCATTCGGGATAATGTTCATGATGATGCCAAGGGGTATTACGCCTGTCTTAGTTTGTAAGCACTAGCAAAGATAATATAGTTACCAGATATTGGCATTAGGGTTCATTAGCACACAATACCGCTCTTTTGCTTTCTGACCTTATAGTAACTGACTTTCTCGGTTCAAGTGAAGTGCTTTGCTCTTACTATTCAATCCCCGTATTACTTAACAAGAGGATATAATGTATGCATACTTAGCTGAAACGCAGTCTTATAACCCTTTGTTTATTGATATGAGCAACACGACTGAGGTCTAAGGAGCTTATCACTTGGACTGAAGCCCAACAGTTCATTAGTTGTCTCCATTTTTCAACTCTTGTATCAAGCAGATGGGGCTCACAAGATTTTAACCTTTATATTTCTCTTACATCTGGGGATTCTCGCTCCAACTGTAAACGGTATACATCATTGCGAAGTTTCTTTACATCAGTACCTTCCTTTTTTTCTGGAGGTCGAAATGATTTATCCAAAGATAATGCACATAACCTTAACATAACACAGAAGTTATGATAAATCTTTAGACCTTTTAAAAATACATGAATATATATAAACCATTCTGTGCAATAATAGCCTTGTTTTTGTCTGATAATACGTAAGTCTCGTTCAAATTGATAAGCATATTCATTGAAAACTAAAAAAATGTCGTCAAACATTATAAAATTGCTTCATTTCAGTGGAAACGCTAAATGATTATTTTCGGTGATAAAGTGTACTGCCGATGGGATAGTAGGTGGAGCTCAGATTTCCATTTTGCAAGTGAGTTTGGCTTGCCAACCGCGCGTCAGCCCACACGTTCGTCTTTTTCATTTGAATATAATAGTCCTTTTTTGCTTTTCTAAGAGTTGCTCGCCACTAGTTAAAACGCGAAAGCAGTCACCACGGAATGATAGCGATAACTTACTCTCTTACATGTAAGAAATAAGGATCTGCAGGACCTCTATATAGGTTCCCGTTACGAAGCCGAGAATGGCGAGCAATTTACCTTGGTTTGGAGCTAGAACTATTAAAATAATTTTTCTTAGTTTTTGAGAAAATGGTATTCAAAACTTGTTGACCATTGCAAAGTTCTCGATTTGCTTGAAGTATGTCTGTCAGTGTAATCTCCAGAAAATCATTTCTGTCATGTCTGCCCTAGCCTCTGAGTGGAAGGAATTAAAGTAAAATAAAATTTTAATAAGATTCTGAACTGCGTGAATTATCTCGAGAAACTGGAAAGACATGTTGTTCCCTGAGATTTATAGAAAAAGATTTTGTCACTCACTGAACTTGAGTAAGGCACATTAGTAAGCGGATGAAGAGACTGACTGACAAGGATTTCCCCAGAAAGGACTAGTGAGGTGGGAATATGTATTTAGGAGGAAACCATCGTTGGGCGCCCCTGTCTCAACAACACTGATGGAACTTAATCACAGCACAGAGTAACCGTTGAATGTTAATCGTTAACAAACATTGCGCAATTTTTACAAACCTCTATTAACCGGACACAAGGGAAGGTCCCGAAGGTGTCCGCTTAATAGCAGTTTCCCTGTACTTCCGATCGATCCGTTACTACTATAGCGACGATGAAATTCGAGGGCGAAATTACGTTTTTACAGCAACTCGAAATGTGGGAATGTAAGATAAGAGAGAGAAAAAAATACTGCAATCACCTTTGTGCGAGCTATTCCACACGCGCACGATTTTAAAGGCACACCGGCACGATTTTGAAGGAAGTAGCAGTTGACTTTTATTCCTCATTTAATTAAATGCAAAAAGCTGATTCGATAATGCGCAGAAACAACGAACTTGTCAACCATTTTCCCTTCTTAGATGTTACGAATGTGGTATAAGGTTTCGTCCTGTACAAAATTAAAACGAATCTGAGCGGATTCCATTGCTTATCGGCCAGAAACACCATTCAGTTTAATTTATTTAGCTTGGGTCATGTTACGGATGATATTAAATATATATTACAGTTATTTTACTGCGTTCAGAGCCAGGGGGGTAAAGTACTTACCATTTCATACACCATTTTTGACAGAAAAGTTGTATACCCCTTTAGTATACCTTCCATTGGCAAATAGTAGGTACCCCTTTCACATACCTAGTTTCAACTTTGAATCCCTTTAACTGCTGTAGAGTCACTGTCTTTTAAGCATGGATAAATCACAAACCACAAAATTTTCTCGACTTTTTCCCTAGCCACAACATCCTTCTGAGGCCCTTTAAACCCTCATTTTGTAGACCGAAATGACAGATTTTCCTACCCTTTCATATACTTCAACTCATGAGTGAAATCCCTACCCAATTTCACATAGGCCTGAAGCCTGAAAAAAAAAATGTCCCTTTCTGGCGGAGCTTCCCCGTATAGGCCATTATAGGGAGTACCCCCGGGGGTAACGTTCGTGATGACGCGCATGTAAAGGGGCTCTGTTTTACTTTTTAGGCAAAGATAAAAACAATATACTTACCAGAGCTGGGCATAAGAGCAAATCAGCTTATCACACAATACCGCACTCTTGTGTTCTGACCTTATAGTAACTGACTTCTTTGTTTTGTAGTGCTTTGCTCTTTTATTATCCATTCAGGGTTTAACTTAGCAAGATAATATTGCATACCTAGCTGAAACGCGGTCTTGAAACCTTTAGTTTGTTTATTGAGTAACACGATAGATCTAATGAGCTTACCACACGTTCAACTATAAAATAAATGTTTTGAAGCCCCGAAGTTCATCAGGTGTCTCGATCACCTTGCATTTCTTGTATCCAGCAGATGGGGCTGACAAAATTTGTAACCTTCTTGTTTCTCCTTCATCTGGGGATTTTTGCTCCAACTGTAACAGGTACAATAATGTGACATTTCTTTAAGCTAATATTACTCTACGTCTGTAGCTTTTTTTTTCTGTACTTCGAAAAAATTAATATGCAAGGTTTCTAACATATAATTGAGCCCCATGGAAGTCAACGACATTGTGTCCAATTTTAGCTCTTTGTCTTAATTTTTTTGTCATGGGTGGATATCCTGACTTATATTTTGTTTAAAAGTATGCTCTGTTAGTGAAAACTATAAAACATGTATTCAAACATTTTAAATTTGTAATATTTTGTAAAGAAATATTGTTAGTGATTAAGTGTACCGAGGCTAGCGAGAACTCAGGTGTTCTCTATTTTACCAGAGTCAGTGAGCTTGTTTCGCAAACTCGGGGAAACGTAGATGGTCCGTCTTTTCCATTTAAATGTTCTTTTTTTCTCTTTTTCATTGTCTTATTTTTTAGTTATTTCGCGACTAGCTAAGATAAGAAGGCGTTCAGCAACTTACCCCTTTACGAGATGAGAATCTGCAGCCGGATCTAATGGGTTCCGGTTGGCAGGAAAGTCCAGAAAACCACCTAAGTCAAAGATACCTCCAACTCAAAAGTGTCCGTTGCAAAAATAGATTTAAAATTTGGTAAACATCATTGCAAAGTTTTTGAGTCGTAATAACAGCTCTGTCAGTTTAATCCTCACAAATTTATTACTCATGTCATTGTCACACTGGGTCAAAAGGAAAAGAAAAAAGCAATGACAACTGGATTGAACTTCATAATTTTTACACTAAATTATTTCTGTCAGGCTGATTGGCTAATTTTTATGGTCAATAAGAGGACAGACACATACAATTTTTATTTATGCAAGACGCGGTCATTTGCTGAACGAATGCCAAACTTCGATGCATTTTTTTTCTTTAGTCGAATTAGTTTCGTCGGAGATTCACCTTCTATCTTCTAAGAAAAATATCCAAATTGCTCTCTTATGCAAGACGTAATGATGCTTTGACAAAGTTTAATAACGTCAATTTGACATCAACTGAGAAGACAGACACATAAAAAAACTGGCGCCAGTTTGTTAAACCGAGTTTACTTTTTATTTTTTCATTAGCCCGCTTTATTTAATTTTGGAACGACGATGTGTTTTAGTTACAGTCTGGTCTAGTTCAAAACTTCCCAGAAATGAGAATTAAAGGTTGGCGAGAAAAAACAAACAAACAAACAATAAAACGCTTTCAACAGGAGGCCTTTTCTTTTGCCCCAGCAATTGAAAATATCAACCCCAAATCGATAGTAAGAACGACGTTAAAGGAGGATCAATTTTATTTCGTGGAAATCTATTTAAATCGCAGCTTTAATAGCCGTTATAACTGCGCTGAGGCTTTAAGCAAAAAAAACAAAAAACAAAAAACAAAAAACACACACACGTTTCCATTTGAAGCGATAACAGAACGGTATTCGGCTGATAAGAAAGAAGAGGGCAAGTTATTTATATTAAGTATTCTAATATCTTGACATGGCCTAAGATCAGATAAGGCTAGCCGCTGAATTCAAGCACTTTATATAATAAGCGGAAAAAACGGGAGAAACTTAAACAAGGATTTACTAGGTAACAGTGAGTTATGGGAGAATTTGAAATTTCCGACGCTGTTGACGGTGCCTCTGAGAGACCCGCACGAACAGCACGTAATATTTTCTCGAATTTGTGCTCTTTCAATAGCGCTTTCTACTAATGACGTCACAAATTTCTGGTCCCTGGTGTGACTCAGACATTAAACCTGACCGGTACAAGAGTTTAGTTTGGGAAAGTCACGTTCGGCAACTAATTTTTGTCGTCAATTAAGATGTTTATCGTTAAAGGAAACAAAATCCGGTAATAAATATCCTGAAAATAATCAACGCCTACCAAGACAGCGTTAAACATGGAAAAAACTGTACAGATGAGGGGTTTTAATTCTTACGTGGCGTCATAATACTGTGGGTAAAATAATTTTTAAATGTGTGGAGAGCAGGGCTTCATAGCTGTGCATGAAAGGGTGCACTTGGTTAAATTTATATAGGCAAGGGTAGCTCAATTTTTTTTTCGAGTGCTTATGTTACGCTACCTAGTACTACAGGATATAAACAGTATAAAGTACTAAAGTATTCGTCCCAGATTCATATGGTCTACCTGGCCGCACAACAACAGAAATAACTTATACAATTTCCGGTTTGTGCTAATGTTGGTGTGCTTTTCACCTTAGATATTCTGTCACAGGCTTGCGAGAAGTACATCCAAACTCGATTTTCTATTTAGCAATTTCGGTTTTGGATTATTACACAGCCAATAATGTTGTCATGTTTCAGTGCATAGCGGTGCTTTCTGCCTAAGACACAGAGCTAGGGACCGATTTCAGTAACCTTCTTTGATCGAGTCGCTTTATTTTCTGATTTATGCTCCATGTTCCTTTAGATAGTATTATTGAGTGGGTTATTGCTGTTGGTGGAGTCTTGCTTTGGGTGAGCTCTGTTTGCTGGGATACCCAATAATGACAATTCCAGTTCGGGATAAATTTGGCCACAAGAGTGGCCGTTTATTTCATTTAGGCATATCAAGCTCGGAAAGTCCAGATACACAAGAAGATTTATCCCAGCAAAGGTGAGGGCACACCCACCATCCGGGAGATGAAAGTGGAGCAAAACGGGAGGGAAGGGAGGGAAAAAATTGTTTTCCAACTTTCTTGTTGCAGTGAGCAGAGAGGCCTTGTGCCTCGCTTTCGTGTCATAAAAAACACGTATATAATGTCCAGGATGACAGGAACGCCTCCTCCCCAGTAGCTGGAGAAATGACACATTGATCAGTCACATTAAGCATAAAACCAGTTATTTCTTGCAGAAACAAATTTCCTTTTAACCATTTATTTGAGTCACTAGACCAGGTTTTGCTCCCTATAGCAGTAGTGCCTTTTATATATTGGAATTAAGCTCTAAAAACATTTGAAAAACGCTCACTGCCAATATCATGAACAATTTTCATGTCGGAAACGCATGTTTCCGATACAAAGCCTTGCAGTAGAATGCGAAGTTTGTCTGAGTCACGCGGGGGGTCTAAGGTGACAAAACTTATTTTTGGTAATAGTGGAAAGCGCTATTCTTATATAGTCACTCTCCCGTCTCTCTGTATTCACGCCCTCTTGCACATCACACCCTCGCACCATCGAGCTCTGTTATGTTTTGGCCCATTTTATACTTAAATACAGTGAAAAAAAATAATAATAATACAGTGTAACATTATTTTATTGATATTGTTGTAGGCACTTCGTATCAAGTTGGCAAACTAAATGCATCAGAGACGCGTCAAGGATGGAATTGCAACAGTGGATGTGAGGCGCCACAACATTGTACCTTGCCACGCTGCACTAACGTGGTATTTCCGCAAACGTTTAGTGGATCTGGAACCGTAAGTAAACCCTCCTAAAGAAATTATAAAGTGGCTTCCTCTAATGGGTTCGCGAAAACTTTCTAATAGAAGCAGACAGCAATAAGCTTCTTTAGAAACTATCTTCTTAACAACTTTTGATTTGCCAACATTGTGGCTTTTATGATGTTATGACCTCAGCGAATTTAGTACACATAGGTATATTCAAGTGCTCTTTACTCCCTAAAATGCGTCGTGTATTTTTGAACAATACAAAAAAGTCAGAGGATTCTGACGATAAATTTAGTTTGGAAAATATCTAATCCTTGGAATAGGATCAGGACTGGGGGATGGGGAGGGGTGGAGTCGTCAATTAATATAAGGGTGGCAGTTTTGCTTACTAACTATCGCTATTTGTAACAACTAATTGTTATATATGATGTTATAACATAGAAGGTTGTAATTTTAAATTGTTTGGTAAACAGTCGATGTATCAGGTGGTATAAGACCCAAATAAATATTGTCTTGTCTTGCCTTGATTTCTCATTAATGCATATTTCTACCTGACGCATTTCAGGTTCGAGTATTTGTATCATTAAGCCACGAAGATCAGTCATCAGTTGTTCATTCACCTTCTGCCGTCTGGGCAGAGTCCGTTAGTACAGCTGGATTTCAGTTATGTTCGCGTGCAACAGGTTCTACAAATGACACTGGAATTATCAACTGGGTAGCGTTTCAGGACAAACCCATGTTAACGCATGGAAGCGTTACTTTTAGCGGTATATGGACAACAGAAACCAAATGTGAGAAGGTGGCCTTTTCTCAGGTTAGATAATCGACTGACAATAATTCTATAATTTAGTAAGACCAAAAAAAAAAAATAAAATAGCACTTTATTAAGCAGATGATACTAAACAAGAGAGGATATCCTCTCTTGTACTGAACAAATCAAATATCAGGAGTTTTTATTTTTGGATAATAGGGGTCAGGAATTCAAATTAATTCTCTCAGTCTGGTTATGTTTAGCTTTCATGCTTGGGCTTTTACTTTGGTGGTGTGATTGAGATGCTTGGTCGTGTTGAATGCATTGATGTGTCTGTAGTGAATCAGGAAATTAAATAGAGCTAACTTCATTTACTTGAAATTTTAATATTTTCACATTGTAAGTAACAAAGCTTAGCTGAAAACTAAAGTTTTTATTTGTAACTTTTAGTAATGTGGTAAATATGATCTCGCCCTGCTTTTTGAATGCATTTATTCGCAGAAAAAGAGGATAAAAAGAAACTCGAGCGAACATAATTAGATTACCGTAAAATTCCGAAAATAAGCCCCTCGATGTATTAAAGCCCCTCCAAATATAAGCCCCCCAAACCAGTAACGCAAAAAACCGTCCTCAAATTGCCCTCAAATACAGAGTGAAACAAAGGGAAAACAGTAAATTTACTTCCATCTATAAGGGAAGCTCAATCGATTTGAAACGCTTATTTCCCTCCGAATATAGGCCCCTCCAAAAATAAACCCCTCAAAAAGGACCTTTGAAAAATATAAGCTTCCGGGGCGAATTTTCGGAATTTTACGGTAATGGGATTGATCAATGTTTCCTTTTTCTTTTCATTTAAGTGCAGCTTACATGAGAACAACATTGACTTTTATTTGATTTCTAGGAAATGTTACTTATTTTTTTCGGTTAATAGTTTTTCAGTTGCCTATATATATCCTTTTTTGCAGAACTTTGCTTCCGAACCTAATGTATTTGTCTCTGTTAAGTACACTCGCAGTACAAAGGCAAATGACGCTATGTACGTATGGTTAGAAAACGTCAATTCTGGAGGATTTGAAGTGTGCCTAAGGGAATTCTTGCCCTTTGATGGAAAACTCTAAGATGCAGTTGTGGTAAGAGAAGTATTATGCTCGAGTAATTAAACAATAAAGTTAAAGATCACGGACTATACAGTACTATCATCTCGGATCACGAACTGGTGCATGACGTATTGCATGAGGTTTGCAAATACGATTTGTGTCTTGTTAATTCACGTGCTGCGTTATTCAGGGTGAAATATTTTTGTTGTCTCTCACGTCGCGACGTCAGTGTTTTGTGTCGATGTCATAAGTTACGAATAACGGGTAAGTAAAGGTGGCTCGACTGGATTTTTCAGGGGTAATACAGTCCTTGTTTGAGTATTTACTGCGTCGTTGTTGTTAGGTAAAGATGAAAATCTGTTTTGATTAGTGTGACGTTGACATCTGAGTTGTTATGACAACGTAATGATGTGTTCAACACTGAGAATCGTTCACTGGAACTTCTAATAGCTGTCTTAATGTTCGCGAAGTTTGAGCAAACCTACTAGAGCGCTAGCATTATCGACATCTTTTGATAGGAGGTTTTTTAAAGATAGAAATTCAGGAAAAATTAACTGATCAATCTTTATTTGGTGTTTTTAAGGGGCAGCCTGTTCAAGTTTTGCAGAGTACAGAGAAATGAGGTTGCAAGTAGAATATGTAATGATGGCACTGAAAAATCCTGCCGACTTTCAGAAAATGTGATCGTAGTCTGCCATGACCATTCCTGTCTAAAAGATGGCAAGTTTAATCTGTTCTTTTCTTCGTTTTTACCTTTTTACATGTTTTTGTCCCAGGACTGGTTCGCATTCACTGGCAATGGAAGTCAACTCAACTTTACAATTACAGGAAAAGAGTATTTTGCAAACAGTGGAAATCCATCAGCCCAAAACAACTATGGCTTTTGTCAGGTGAAAACTACTTTTAATTATTTCAACATTTAACACAGTTATTTGTAAGATTAAAACTTTCAATTAATCTCAGTAAAAGTAACAGTTTCAACAACAACTGCACATTTATTTAGTGGACAGCTGATTGCCAAAGTAACGAATTTTAAAAATACTTTTCAACTCCTTGGCTTTTTCCACCCTACCGTTCGTACTTATTTTGCGTGTTTCTTGACTTATATTAATAGTGATGAATTATCGAAACACAGCGAAACTGTCACTTGTCTAAACATTCAATTAAAAAGTTATAGATTTGCGCAAATTCAGAACAACTGGCATTTCTAAATTTAACCGCATGAGAATTTAGAAATGATGGTTTTTGAGGAGAGGGGAAAACAAGAGCACCCAGAGAAAAACCTCTGGAGCAAAGGACAGAACCAACAAAATTTCAAGCCACTTATGGCGTCGACGCCGCGTTTGATCCCGGGCTTCATTGGTGGAAGGCGAGTGCGGGCGCCACCCTTGCTCTCACTTTAGTGACCATTACCAGCTAAATCTTGGCAACTCGTTTCGTGTCATTGACAATAATCACTGAACTATATCTGTAAAAGTTAAGACTTTGTACTATGCCCGCCGATCCAACCTTATAGCGGTCGCTTGAAAAAAATAATAACGTAAGTGCTAAGTGATAAGTGCTGTTGTCCTACTACGCGCCGATTTGAGGTCGTTACACAAATTAACGAATAGTTTATCAGCTCGTTGTTTTTTTGTGGCTGTCGGTTTTCGTGAGGACGCAACAAGCTGTACCAGGGGCACCCAACGAGAATATAGTTCAAAACCACTTAAACATAGCATTGTTAAACGTATTTTAGTATTTAAACGGTAGATATAGGTATACTTTTATCCCCTAAAAATTTTTCATCTGTTCGGATCTCCTAGCTGAAAGTCTAGTGATCCGAAAGTTATAGGGATCAAAACTTGCCGTTTCGAAAATTTCAGCCAGAAAAAAGGCTCCCGAAAATTGTAGGTGACCTTTTTAGGGTAAAAATCCGTTAAAAATAGGCAATTATACCATTTTTTAGATGTTGGAAAATCCTAGGAGAGGCAGGCAAGCAAGAAATTTTATAACAAATGTTTCGAAAATTCTAGATCTCAAATCGTCCTCCGAACAGATATTCTTCCGAAAATTGTCGTTGGGTGCCCCTGCTGTACGTACACTTATACGTTGCTGTGCCACCTGCTTTTTGTATAGAGTTACTCGAGTTTCTTCAGCAAAGAATAGTATGGGTTGTCTTGAAACGTATCTGCTTTATCTTCATTGAAAATAGCTAGTCCTGCATCTTATCTTAGACTGAGAGATTATTTTGAGAAGTGAAAGGTTTATAGAGGATGGCCCTAAATAATGGGAAAAGAGCTACATACTAATTCATCTCCTTAAAACGTTCTTGATTTTTCTTACGTATTTACAGGAAGTACCTTTCAATACAACCTTCTATGAATCGCCAGTTGTGATTCTTTCCGTAAATCATCAATATGATCGGCAGATCAAGGGAAGTCGTCTTCCAGGAAACAATATCATATCGGCATGGGTAGAGGTAGGTTTGCATTGCTATTACGTGTGGTTTATGATCAGGATTATGGATTTTTTCAGTGCTTTGCTGAATCATTTATGCAATAGTTTGCTTGAAGAGTGACCACACCTTCAGATCCAAATAACATCTCTCTTGTTTAGTCAGGGGATAGAAGTACTTCGGTCAGTCTTCTAAATTGATTAAAGGACTTTAAAATTGCTGACAAAGAATAGTTTGAGTCTGATCAAAGTTATTGTTGAAATTAGCGGGAATTTATATTAAATCGGAAGGTCACATATCCAAATTGACGTTCGGTGAAAATCAGACCATGTTCATTTTCTGAGTGCTATCACTTTTTGTTGTAGGAAGTTGGATTAGAATCTATGAAGATATGCGTTAAAGACCTCAGTGGACTAGGATCGAGTCATGATCCCTTAATAGTCAGCTACGCTGTTACTGGAGGTTGTTTTTTTCATTTTAATAAATTTGGGTGTATTATCTAAATTCGCATAGCAAACCATTTAATGACATCATCATAAAAAAACCTTGTGGTTCACAACAGTAACAGAGCCTGGCCGGTATGCAAACATGTTGTAATCACAGATAATTGTTTTTTTTTTTGAATGGTGAGTATAACTCAATAATATAATGGCTTGTTTCTTGGTACAGATCTTAATCCTTGCCTTAATGTGCATTGCCCTCGATTTGGAGTCTGTAAGACCTACAGTGCGCATGACGCTCGGTGTGAGTGCTAGGACCAATGCCCCTCATATGAAGACCCAGTGTGCACTGCGAACGGAACAACTTACGACAACCGATGCTGGCATAAGTTAAGCTATTGCAGAGGACTTGAGAATAATCTGGTCTATCACCCAGGAAGCTGTGAAGGTAACGAAAAATAATTTCAACGATTTTTTTGGCTGTATATGCCATTTAAAACAGTCTGGTTTTAAGCTACTGTGCTCTATAAATTCACTCTCGTCAAGAGACTCCACGTTTTCCCCTCCATTTCCACTGGTGTTCCATGTTCCATGTTCCATGTTCAGGGGTATATCGCCATCTCCCTTGTCCTTCCTGTCACGGAAAGGTTTGAAGGTTTTGTAAAATTTCATCGGGTTTTGACGCAAATCATCCGCTAGTTCACCCCAAAATTTTCTAATCGTTATTCGCCTTTGTTTCATTGTCTCATTCCTCCAGTGCCGTTTTAGTTCAAAGTTCTCCGGTGTCCTAATTTGGCTAAATCGTTTCGAAAAACGAAACTTTGCTCTGGTAGCTTTCGTCCAATTAAAGGGACTGGTTCACGATAATGCGCATGTGTGAGTTCTGACAGTAGCTGATTGTTTTTCAACCAATCGGAAGCGAGTTAGATGCACGCAAGTAAATTTACAAAATTCAAATTAATTGTCCGCGACGCGAGAGTATTTCCGGGCATTTGGTTTGATTTTATTTATCCCCATAATTCAAATTTTATTCTTTGCTACTCCTCAGATATATGTTGCAGCCGATAAGAATAAGATTTACAGCCCTGTCCTGCTTTGAAACAAACATTTACCAACGTGTATTTTTACGAGGTCGTAGCCACGCTAACAAAACAGTCACCGATCGGCAAACAAAATTTGTAAACAAACATCGTATTACTGTTCTCTCAGTTCGCCTTATATAAACCCAGAAATACCTACAAATAGCACCGGACCGGTGACAAAAACACACAACGTATGAGTATAAAGATTATCCTTAATTGAGCATAAATTTCAATTGCTTATCAGCAAATGAACAAATTCATTCGCGTTGCATCGGGTCAGTGTTCCGCAAAACAAATGTTATCGAGTAGCACACATAAAGAAACTAGATTATGAACAGAATATTCACGCAATAATTTATTTTAAAAACATCAATTCTTAATCATATACGATCGTAAAGCAAAGATACAAGGAACATTTCAAGTGTACCAGATCGGTGAAGATCGCGCGGCCTGTTGCGGTATAACTACAGGTCGGAGTCAAAAATCAAATCAAAGTTGAACGAACTCATGCCTTTAACCACTTTCCAAGTGTCGTGTATTCTTTTCGTATGCCACACAGTACTCCTAGAACCATACCAGATCGATAGGCTAAGCTTCTCTATCTCCAGAGACTCTTGAGAACGTCCTGTTGCCGGACCGCCTCGATGCTCTTCTCAACCTCCATGATCAAAACATTATTTTTTGCGTCTTCTTAAAACGTAACCAGTCAAACGACACAACCACACGTTAATCACCACTACCGAAGTATAACTAGACCAGCCAAAGCGACGGATGTCCGAATAAAACGAAGGATTTTCAATGATTGTACCGGTAATGGCGATTTCGAATTTAGTGTTGACCCAACAAATTTATTCTGAAGAGACAAACGGCGCGCATGCGCATTATCGTGAACCAGTCCCTTTAAGTTCGTAATGTCCCTAAATGAAACCAATTTCTGCAATTTACTCTGATGATGTTTCACCTTCTCAGTCACTAGCCCGTATACCATTGCGCGATCGCTTACTTCTTGATCATAAACGCCACACGCCTTATAGTATTGTGGTTTGTTATAGTTAATATGACATCCAGCAAGGACTCAGTCGTATCTGTTACCCTGGTTGGCATGGTAACTATAAGCATTCCAGCCCTTGTACTTTTTGTAGATCTCGAAGTATTTTGCCCTCTCTTTGATCTAATCTCAGTCCCCTGTGATTAATAATAATTCCTTCTGAAGCGATGAGCAAGTAAAGAAAATCCGTTAAAATCTTGCTTTGAATCCAAAATCCAGGCAAAAATATTTTCAAGAGGCGGTTCGTCTATTCGCCTATCAAGCGCCTGTTGCGCAGGCTAACGCAGATATTTCCACGTAGGCGGCTTTCTTCTAACACGAGAATTTATATCGCTTGTCACTGCATTTTCGTAACCAGGATTTGGATGAACGTCTCCACACAATAATAAATAATTCAGTTGGAATGAAGTAGATGAGTTGCGGTAGTGAATGATTTTGCAAGAAGCGAAGTGTTTTTTCCGCTTAAGAGTAAAACCAATATGGCCGCTCGAAGCACATGGCATGAGGAAAGAGTAGCCCAAAGTTAAACAAATGCTGTAGGGCGAAAACTTATTAACTTCCCCAGCAGAGGTGTCTCTAAGTTTTGTTCGTTTGGAGACGTGCTGGCGCCCCAAAACATTAAAAACACAAAAATTTTTGCGAGAGCACCATGATGACGGGTGTACTCGTCAGGGGCATAGCCAGGATTTCTAGGAGGGGGAGTTCCAAATTGGTTCCAACGAAAACGGTTGGTCTAAGATCGTTACATTACGTACGTACAAGACTTTGGCGTTTACGCTACGCAAACAGAAGACGCCTTGGTTGCCGTTGAGCGAACGTGTTTATCACTTCATCGATATTTATGTCTCGGTGGTAATTGATGTTCATCAACGCCAGCCCAGACTCTCGCTCGCTTGACAGGGTCGACCTCAGGTATGTTTTTAACCTTCTTAGGGTACTGAATGAGCGCTCACATTCAGCTGACGTTTTTCGGCAACGTGCACAAAAGGCGGATCAAGGTGCGGATGTTAGGAAAGAACTCTCGATCGCATGCAGCGAGTGTCTGAATTGCTTTGCGAATTAAATAGATACCAAAATGACGTTCACTGTACTTATTGTAAGCATAGAACAAAACGAAGAATTTCAGGAATCGAGAGTCCATTACACTCTTGCTGGGATAAAATCACTGTTAAAAATAGGAGGGGGGCAGTCCCTTGGTGCGAGAGGGGGGTTCCGGAACCCCTGGAACCTTCCCCTGGCTACGCCTTTGTCGTGTCCTAGCATTGTTTATCTTGGGCACTGAAACCAGCATGCAAAAATAAGAAGCTACTTTTCATTATGTTGTGGAAAGGTATCCGGCGTTGCAGGTTATAGCCTCGTTTTAGTTCCTATTTTGTTGCACTGGAGTTCCCACACGGTTTTCTTTAGCACCAACCATCACCACGGAGACAATGCTGAAAGATTGCTCTAAAGCAAGCTAGTAAATCTGCCTTAATGATAATGCTTAATTATTACAGTGACGCTTCCTCATAATGTTCTTAATTTATTATAAAACAGGTTTTCCAGTTGTACGGGGCCGTATAGATTTGCTACACGATCCAAAATGGTCAGATTCAAATTGTCAGACAGTCGCATTTCCTCCATACCGGTTTTATCCGGATAAACAAGTTCATGTTCAAATAACCGTCAACCACATGAAGCTGAATGACTCTGTGACAGTCCACGACGCTGTTACTTCATGGACAGAAAGTGTCAACACAAAAAACTTCACCGTCTGTGTCATGCAAACCGGGAGGAAAGAAGAAGGCAAGAATCCATTTGCCACCATTGATTGGGTGGCTTATCAAGGAGCACCAGCCGAAGGATTGACGGGAACGGTTGAGTTGCAGAAATGGTGGTCTGGTACCAATTGCGCACATGTAACTTTTCCCACGGTGAGAGATTAATTGATAAATGTTAGACTTTCATTCACACTACAGCTTTAATCCACGTTTTAAAATTAAAAAAAAAAATTTAACTAATTTTGAATGATTTTTAATAATAATTTTTAATGAGTACTAGTGAGCAGCACACTTACACTTCTAGTGAACAATTTCACATGGAAGAAGGAGAAACCATGCTCGCCCGGGGCACGAAAATTTTCGTTGCCCCGGGCGAGCATATATGGTTGAATGATTTTTAATAATAATTTTTAATGAGCACTAGTGAGCAGCACACTTACACTTCTAGTGAACAATTTCACATGGAAGAAGGAGAAACCATGCTCGCCCGGGGCACGAAAATTTTCGTTGCCCCGGGCGAGCATATATGGTTTCTCTTTCTTCCAAGTGAAATTGTTCACTGGAAGTGTAAGTGTGCTGCTCAATAGTATATCATTAAAAATTAAAAAAAAAAAAATAACTGGGTAGAAAAATGACAATTGCTAGATCTATTACGAAATTGTGACTGTCTTAGCGACTTAGTTAACAAGACAACATTAGGTATAATAAATAGACTAATAATGTAGCAATATTCATCTTAACATCACTTCAGTTATTGTTATTGCGTGTTTTTGCTTTTTCTTCAGGGCAAGTTTGCTGAGGCGCCAATAGTCCTTGTGACGTCAGAGCACCTGAGGACTGGTAAAGAGTATGATGCTGCTCTCATTTGGATTGAAGACGTAACTAAGGACTCAGTTAAAGTCTGTCTTCGTGAAATGCAAAACTTTGACGGTAGACACCAAGATATCACTGTGGTACGTTCTTGGTGATTTTCTTAGAAACTGGAACGCAACTTTCTACAAAATTTTTGAGGAATGCTGGTCTGTAAGATGAAAATCATTGAGAACTTAAGATCGTCAGCAAGTGATGGTTCAGTCAAAAGAAGGGAACTCCAAAAAGAAAATCATGGAAAGAAACAGAAATTGTAATAATAGTAATAGGAAAAGAAAAACAAACAAACAAACAAAAAAAGAATTGATTTGCATTAAAGGGAGTGAATTTTCAATAGCGCACAAGAAATTGGTCTGCCTTGTCCCCATGCCTCCCTTCACGCTCTTCCTGTTTCGCCTGATGTCACGGAACATGGCGTCATAAGTTTTCCAAATACGAACCCACCTTTGACTCCTTGCGTTCTTTGTTAGGTCACAACTTCACACAGGTCAAAATGCTTATAATTAAAGGGGCCTAAGAAATATTGAGTTTATATACTGAATTTTGTTACTATCCTGTTACAAGTATAAGTGGTATCACTTTTGTTTTTTCCTCTTTTCACAGAACTGGTTTGCGTCCTCCAAACTGCATAAGCCTCTTTTCACGGAACATGGCATCATAAGTTTTCCAAATACGAACCCACCTTTGGATAAAATGAACAATGCTTATTGCGAGGTGAGAGAAGAATTCTCTGCAAAAGCATTAGCATGCTATTCGCAGCATTTTCTCTAATAATATATCGCACATTTACATCACTAAATATTTCCAAAAGATTTGTAGTCATATACGCAGTAGATATAAAAAATGTGGAATGAAAATGCTAGAAAAACCGAGAAGCTGATCCGGAAAACAATGGTTAAAATCAAAATAGATGTCAAAATAAGTTGGCAGTTCACTTTGATAAAATGATACATCGTAAATATTGTTTGTCCAATTTTTACTTAAAAAAAAAAAAAAAAAAAAAAAATACTGTAACTAAAGTTTTTATGATTTGGAAACAGTGTCAGTAAATGTTGTTAGTAGCGGGGCTCCCACGCGCGCAAAGCGCGCGTGGGACAGAGCCCCATACCCATAGATTATGGTCAACCTCTTTTCCTTTGGTTGTCACGTGACTGACCGAGCGTACGTACATACGCACGCGTCTACGGATTGTACAGGTGGGGTAGGGGAGACTATCAAAAGGAAGGGAGGGGTGTCTCAGGCGTGTCTTGCCAAGTCCACATCTTTTACATTAGACATTCACAATATGGTCAATTGACACCTGTCAAAACAGGATAACCACTGACTAGTATCCCATGACCATATCGCGGGCTCATGTGTCAACTCATTGAGGTGACGTGATTTATTTGGAAGCTGTCCGCTGACCAGTTAATTATTTTACTAGATCGCGATCAATGTTCAGTCTCATACTTTCTAGCTAGTTTGGGATCGGAGCACAGGAAAACTGATACAAATATTGGACATCAATGTTGTGATCCATTGACAGCTGTCAAAACAAGGTATCCGCTGACCAGGATCACTTGACCGTATCGCGGGCTCAGGTGTCGACCCATCGAGGTCAAGTGTTTTTTGAAGTTATCCGTTGACAAGGTACTGGTTTCCAAATGATCGCAGGCTCAAGTTTATTATTTTTTAAATTCATATGAAATATGTTGTGTTTATGTGCCGCACAATTAAAATTTTGATTTCATACTAACCTCGGACGCCAAAATTCAGACGCGAAAATTCAGCCAGCTGCTACAGGCAGGGAAGACAGTTGCTTTTGACGTTTCTCGCCATGTTCACGCGTTGTTCACGCTCTACGTCCAATTTTTATGCTCTGATTGGCCAAAATTTGACAGGTGAGTTCATGCGGAAAATTTATGCAGCATCTTGAATCTTGTTTACTTTGACAGCTGAAGCTGACAGAGTTTTGTGTCAACTTGTGATGTTTTTAACTTTCTTTTTCCACTGGATGTACAAAATGAAATTCAGCTGCTATCAGGAGTCTTCTGTTATTCATGGCTAGTTTGTTTTAGTTTTGGCTAGTCAAAGTCGGAAATCCGATTTCGATTGGCATCGTTTTCGTTTTCGTCTTGCTTAATGCGTAAGAGGGTTGCAAAGTCTGAAGCGATACTGGCCTTACTTGATACCTTTCAGGAGCAGCATCTCGAGTGGTAAGCCTAAGTAATTATTGTTTTTGATGCTTGTTTTTTATTCCTAATTTAATGAAGTCGAGCGTAGTTTATGCGGCTATTTTGTTTATGCACGTTTGTAAGATTTGAGACAATGATCTGACCGAGTATCAGGTTTGTTATAAGCTTTCAGATCTTTAAAAAGCGTTTAGACATTTTCTCACCGCAAATAGAAAGAAAACGTTTCAAAGACTATTTAGTTATAATTCTGGCTGTAAAAGAAAGGTTTGAGTGATTTTCTTGCCTCGAGTTTGTCTTCGAAAATAGCAAACACCGGGAAGCCGGCTTAAAACATAAACTTCAGCTTTAAGCTCGAAGACTCTTTTAGAGACACTTTAATACTTGTCTTTCTGAATGAAAATTCTCGTCTTAGTATATGTTTCACGGAATTATATTTCTTTTATTGATTGTTAGTACTCTCTTTTGTAATTTTAATCGTTGTGCCGATTGTTTTCAGTCGTTCAGTAAACAACGCTTCCCGGAGTACTCAAAATGCCGCGCGTTAAACCGTTTTAAAATAAAAAATAAACATAATAAATTCTTTATTATGTTGGAGCGCAACCCTGTTAATGTTCATTCAAACACTCGCCACTGCTAGCACTGCAAAAGTCAGAACCGGCTGGCCGTATAGATGATCTTGAAAATTTTTTTCAACGGTTTACGGCTAAAGCCCACGCGTGCTTCGATCGTCCTGAATAGCAATTTGTATCGCAATATTGTGAAATACTGCATTCTGTTGTCCCAGGTCTGTATGATAAAAACAGTGCCTGATAGTACTGTTTCACCTCAGATGTGATGTATAAATGATATCAAAGGTTGGTTTACACGCACCCAGATTTGTTGGCAAGATTTTGTAAAATAAACTTGTCGAACGAAAAAATTCGACCGGAATTTTTTTTTCCAGGCCTAATTAATAAATGTGATCGAAGATGATTGCCAGTTTTTGGGTGTACTTATGAGGCTATCAAGTCGATGTGAGATTTGGTTCACTTTTGGGCAGTTTGCAAATTATTTTTTTTAAAAAATCACTTAGCCTTTCCCTGAAAAGTCACACGCGAATGTGCTCTAAAGTTAACTGAATTGTGGAGTACAAGTTTATTGTTTGATTCAAATTATAAATTTATTAATGGAAGCCTCGCTTTTAGCCCTGGCTAAATCTATTTAGTATATACTAAAACAGTGGATAGTGTTTTTCGCGCGCTCTGATTGGCTACTCAATCAGTGAATATCCTCCAGTACCTCCGAGCGAGCGACGCCAAACTCACGTAAGTTGCGAGCAAAATGCCTTCCCGGTTTGCTGCCGTAAACAAACAAAGAAATTTCACAACTAATCAAGCAAGCTGTTTCCGAAATACACGAAGAAGGTGACGAAGTTCGGATTGGAAGTTTTAACAGGTAAAGATTTGTCTTTTGGACACGAATTTATCGATAAAACCGGTGAAAAAGTTTTTGTTTACAAATGCAAATTAAGTTTAAGTCTTGCTTACTTTATTTAGTTGAGTTGTTTATAAATAAGCTTAAAACTGCATTTAATAATCTTTTTTTTATAGAATGATCTTAAATACAAAAAGAATTCACAACTCCTTTTGAAGAAATTTCCCCGCAAGAACTAAACAAATGCCTTCAAAAGTTTTAATTGTCGGCAAGAAAAAGCGACGGCCGCAGCCGTCCGGTCATTACGCGCCAAAATTGTAATCGTTGAGTTAAAAATCGTCATTTTTGTGCTCAATTATCTCACTGTTTTAGTATATACTAAAACAATTATTCACCTCAGTGTCGGTGGCTAGTCGTGGATATTTACCTCACTGCTTCGCAGTTCGGTAAATACCCAGGACTAGCCACCTCCACATCGGTGAATAATTGTTATGTATTATGTTTCTCTTATATGGCAGTTCGTTTCATTCACGAGAGCTTATAACTCGACTCCGACAGTGCTTGTCTCAGCCAATCACAGCACGACAGTATCTGGGAATTCAGCACCTACTCACAACGGAATTACAACTTGGATCGAGGTAACATCTTCCCCGAACAATAATAATATTTAACAATTATTCCACGAGGGCGCGTTGGATACGAGATGATAGATAGCCAACGAGGCGCATAGCGCCGAGTTGGCTATAATCATTTCATATCCAACAAGCCCGAGTGGAATAATTGTTTTATTAAAAACGCCCACAAAATCTTGTTGAATCGCCCCGACTAGAACAAACCGGAAAAGACAAGGGACTTCCGCTATTGACGTGTCACACGTCTATCAAAACTGTCAACGCGCGAACGGGCTCGCCTAGACTGCATGAATGAAAAATCAAAACATTGTGCGATGAACATTAGTTTTTTAAAAACTCATCGTGATTCTAGGATTTTACAGAGCAGAACAGCTTTAAAAACCTGGCAGATAATGTGAAGGAAAGGAATTTTTAAGTGACAGCCGTCGAAATTACTATGTATTTGGATTTTCCGTGCAGTTATAAAAGTAAGAACAACGGAGAAAAACTACTGGTATTACCTCGTCGCTTGTTATGAAGTTGTTTGAAGCCACAAGCTGGTTTTGCTGAACGAGAAAAGAAGCTATACTGCCGCCTCGATTGCTCTAGTGAATGGCTGCATAGCCTGTATTTGTAGCTGGTTACTTGTGATTTATATTCTTGATGTTGGATAAACAAGCTGCAGTTATCCATCGGCGAGTGACTCGATCGGCGAATGGCTTCGCGATCATGAAGAAACAACACTTGTCTTCTTTCGTAGCTGGTCAAGGTACTTTAGTTCCATGTGTTTTTCGACAAACTTTCAAACAAGCTCTTGTGGCTTTTTTGTTTGTTTTTGTCTTTTTTCTTTCGTTGAAATTGCGTTTCTAGTATTCTAAGAAATGAATTAAAACGATTTGCTTCGGGCGCCGTTCTATCCTTCGCGAAAAAAAACTGACGCGTACACCGACCATATATGGAGAACATGGTATATTAGCTCATATACCATAACGGCTAAGCCAATCAAAATGCTAGAATTGCATTATCCAATGATTCAGTTTTTAATAAATAGATTTAGCCAGGGCTAAAAGCGTAGCTCTCGATGATATTTATGGTTTGCTCAAACAAAATATAAAATCATGTAATGCTAAGCGGTGAAGGCAACGCCGGAGAACGGTGAAAGACAACAATAGGTCTAATTAGCAGAAAAGCAACTTTGCACGTGCAGCACACTTTTTTTTGTACATTTCTTTGCCGTTGTTTTGCACGACTACAACGTGAAACTTCCAGAAACTTCTTAGTTACACGATTTTTTCGTTCACTTTTTTTCACTGCCGCTCATGTTCACCTTGCATTGGCGGCCGCTAGCATTTCTCATTTTGTCACCGCCGTTACAAAATTGTCATGTTGTTCTTCCAACAAAAAAATGTCTCCTTTGTTCTTTATCTCTCGCTCTAAATCTCTGTCGCACTTTTTCTCGTTGAGCTTCGCTGGCCTGCCGCCTACTTTCTCTTGCTCTATATTCCAAAGTTGTGGACATGACAATTAATCTAAGCTTAATACTTTAGAAAACACGGATACAGAGACAATTTCCGCTTTCCATTTTCCTCTTCATTAACTCTTTAGTTGTTTCTGCTTTACAAGACGCGGGTGGCTATGCGATTTCCCTTCAAAATAACCAGGCTCGCGTTGGGTTGGGTTGCCATACCTGTTGATTGAGTTATTTTACATTGGCATAACCTGAGATCAGGCTCTATTTTCGGTTCGCTTTTAAAATTACATTCCGGCGGGCAACGCGAAACGAAAAGAGAGCCTGATACAAACCTTCTACGAAACGTCTGCCGCCCACTTTTTTGATTGATTGACATTTGCCGAATGAGCCAACCAAAATTATTTCCGTTGCTTGTTTTTCTAGTATGCAAATTTTCACGCGTGGGAAAAATGCAGACTGGCTGACTTAAAAAATAGCTTTTATCTGTTAATTTTTTCAGCTAAAAATAAAACAGTCAGCACAATCACATTCTGTTCGCATAGAGGATAAAAAGTTTTTAAAAAGACGGCGACTCGATGTCCTACTAGTTTTTTTGGCTAGGCGTGCTCGAATTTAAAATAGTGAAATTTCTATTTTTGTGTTGCCTCATCCTCGGAGACCCAGGAGCAGATAGTGGGGACGAGGGAAAGTCTAAACGGGCGGAAAAATAGGGCACGAAGAAAAGTAAAGAACGGCGAGACACGAGGAGCCGCAAGCGGTGATATTTTTGCACGGCATCTTGCGGCACATCAAAAAATTTGGAATTGAAGGGCAAATTCCTAGAGTATCTTCGCCAGTTAAGCTAGAGAAAAGGTGTTAAAAAACCTCAGGATCCAAACCAACACGTCAATCAAAATATCACTTGGACCTTTTCGCTAATGAAGAGCTATCACGCGGCTAAGCTTGAATTAGACGTATATTGAAATAGGAACTCGTGTCAATAAAGTATCAGAAGTGAGTGGGAATCGCTCCTGGTTGAAAAAAACTGGTTCACAGGGATATGCATCTCTTCTAGTTAAGAGAAGGGAATCAGACCTGCTTTTCATGCAGGAACAGGTTTTCTTCGGGCTAACTACGAAACTTCAGCTTATTTCACTCCTTGACATTGTCAAAGCGCATTTTATAAAGATAACTTTTTCCGCTTTATCAGCTTGTTTTATTTTCTATTCCATTAATGTTTAACCTCCCTCAAAAAGCGAAATAATATAAATGCTGTTGTTAAAAAAGCGTTTTACCTTTTTGTTTTCGTGAATTCGCTGCCCAAAGATCACTATGCTCAAAGGACAGGGCAAAATTTCCTGGAGAGAGGCATTAATTTTTTTTTCCCACGAGGTTACAAAGAGGAAATGCAATGGTTATTATTAATGTAACCATCAGGTATACTCCACCCACGAGTTTACGGACAGCAAATGCAGTGATTATTATTAATGTAACCATCAGGTATGTTCTACCCACGAGGTTACAAAGAGAAAATGCAATGATTATTATTAACATAACCTTCAGGTATGTTCTACCCACGAGTTTACAGAGAACAAATGCAGTGATTATTATTAAATGTAACCGTCAGGTATATTCTACCCACGAGGTTACAAAGAGAAAATGCAATGATTATTATTAACGTAACCTCCAGGTATATTCTACCCACGAGGTTACAAAGAGAAAATGCAATGATTATTATCAACGTAACCTTCAGGTATGTTCTACCCACGAGGTTACAGAGAGCAAATGCAGTGATTATTATTAATGTAACCATCAGGAATGTTCTACCCACGAGGTTACAGAGAGCAAATGCAGTGATTATTATTAATGTAACCATCAGGTATGTTGTACCCACGAGGTTACAGAGAGCATGCAAATGCAGTAACAATTATTAGACTTTAGTGCAACTATCAAGTTGAGTTCCTCCCCGGGGGTACTGCCATATATGGGCTATATGGGTATGTGCCGCTGTGAAGGGTATGGTTTTCAAACAGTTTACTCTAGGATAGGGTATATAAATCAGAGCGTTTGGGTCTAGAATAGGGTATCATTTTTCACGAAACTGATCAGTTGATTGAAGATTTTATCTAGACTGGGGAAACAGCTACTCTAGGATAGGGGGATTTTGGGAGTTTACTCTAGTATAGGGTAGCAAAATTCAGCTGAACTAGCTCTAATATAGGTCAAGGGTTCCACGGTCCCAGCGGCACATCCCCACCCAGAAATTCCTAAAGTGCCCCCCCGGGTTCCTCCATTGAAAGAGCTTTTTGCTAGGGTTAAACAAGTTTGGCTTTCAGGAGTTTCAAGGTGCAAGAAATTATCAGTATAATTATAGCACACAAACATTGTCATCTAATTTTTCGCACGTAGCCGGAATAAGCCAAGAAATGAAGCACATATAACGAAAAATCGTCCTCAGATGATCTCCATATTAAGTAAATTATACTAAACGATGCGAAATTATTGTTTGTATCTGTCTTATCCATCGTAAAAGCGAGGGGTTATCGCATGACATCCGGTATATTAAACAGAGGTAATACTCACAGGTTTCACGAGTTGTATGCACTATTTTTCGCCGAGAAACAAATTTAAACTTCAATTCTTACCTTACAGTAGTCCGTTTTTTTACCTTGCATTCGACAACAAATCTGTTAAAGGCGAACAAAGCGATTCCGGCACTCTTCTTTATGATGATTAGCAAGCCGCAGGAACTGAAGCCGCTCCTGAAGTAAAATCCACCGATATGCACGGCATTCTCACTACAAGTATAAACAAACGTCGCGGGGAAAAAAAGACGAGGAGGAAAAAATGCCAGATCTTCTCCTCGGCAATGTATTCCAGCTACCATGCCGCGTATCTCCAGAAGGTGGACTCGAAGTTGGACAAACCTTGTGATTTTTTTTAGAAGCCCTTTCCGCGCAAACTAATTTATTCTGGCGCGAAATGAAGATTAACAATATGTATACTGAAATCTAATCCACGACAAGAAGATTTTCGCACTATAGCGCGACATATGAAATGCCTATTTTTACAAGTACGCGGAGAAAGTGGTCCACTAGTTAAACTTTTTTAAGATGAATTTACTCCACAAAAGCAAAATGAAATGTTTTATCTCTATGTTGTTTACGTGCCTGATTAGAAGGCAGAAGCAAATTCATCATACAGACCCCATCAAAATAAAAGTACACGAATGAAACGGAATAAGTCTGGGACGGTTTAGTTTCTACTCAGCAGCTTCTTTGCTTTTATAACAAAAATTTAATGTTGCAGTCTGTTTTAAACGTTGGCATATCAACGCGCACAGTCATTGAATGAAAACAACAGTCACGATCACGTTCTTCGAAACCGACCAGACGCGCGCGACCTACCACTGTTATGGTAAGAATTATCCTGACAGTGTTAATTTTCCCGTGACAGTCTTCGCACTGAAGGTGTAAATGGTAAACCGAACGGTCGCTTTAAACATCAGAAAGACCTGTCAACTTTGATGATTTAACTGATTAAATTACGGGACAGAAATTTTACTGCTTGCGACTCCTCGTCGAGCTCTTCTGGCCGTTCTTTACTTTTCTTTTGTGCCATATTTTTCTGCCTGTTTAGACTTTCCCTCGCCCCCCTATCTGCCCCTGGGTCTCCGAGGATAGTCTTGCCTTAATATTTTCCTCCACAATTTTCCCCGATCTTCAGTACATAAATCTTTAAAAACAAAAGCAAACAGCTAACGAGCGAGGACACCAGTTTTCCTGGTTTATATTTTACAAAAAGCGAAGGCAAACAACCAGTCTGTTATAATAATGCCTACATAAATTCCTTGAACAGCGATGCGATATTTTTCGTCTAACACTTCACAGTTGTCGATTGAGGTTTCTTTCGCAGTGAGCCTCCGCTTGCGTACCCCGTTCAGAGAAGTCATTCCCGGCTAAACTTTCAGATGAAACCAGTTTTAAGGTGGACAGTATTTTGATTTGCACTCGTTTGTTAGTAAATCCAAAGGCACCTTGTTAGCGGTCAACAACTTGCAGAGGTATTCAACTCCGCGATACACTCACATCATTTCCATAAATAAAGCAAATCCTGAGAAGATATGAACAACCATATGAATTTTCTGAATTTCCATGGCACATATTAAGGCATATTTTCCTACCATAAGACCATAAAACAATAAAAAAGACAGCAAAATCCATCCTTCTCTCCGCCGCCGACGACGGATCATTCGCGAAAAGAACCACACACGTGAGGAAAAAGCGCTTTCAACTTCCGGCGTTTCCGACAGCCAATCAGATCTTGTGGTGTTGTTCTAACAGCCAATCAGCGTTACGGCCAAAATCTGGCCGTAACGAGCACAAACGTGAGAGAGTTTGTATCAGGCCCAATTTTAGCGGTAGCTGTTAGAGAAAATGTATGAGAACCGCTAAAATTGGGCCTGATCTCAGGTTAACATTGGTATGCCTGTTGTGCGGACGGACGGTCGGCGGTCGGTGTACGGTCACGTGATTACCAAATTTTGGTGGATGGGTAGTTTACCACATTTTCTTACCCATGGTGCTCCGCTGCGCGCTTTGCGCGCGAGAGCTCCGCTAAAACTGAACAGAGACACGCGTTTAAGATGATATATAGGTCGATAATAGGTGTGGCGCATTTCAAACGTTTATACACCATATAATTATTTTATCTTTTATACCTTTGTTCTCTCTAAAGCTTCCAATCATTTAATTATCTATAGGTCTTAATACTTTAATAAAACCATGGTGTTTAAAAGTTACGGTGAATTTGTTCGCATTTCTATCTCACGTAAAACGACGTAGGAGAAAGGTTTTAAAAACATTCTGACATTCAATACATGTTAACGCAGTTGTTTATGACTTCAATTTCAATTGTCCTAAGCACGTAAAGTGTTTATTTTTACCAGAACATGAATACCTCGGGATTCAGAGCCTGTGTCAAGGAATTATACGAGACCAGATATGATCCCTTTTCCGTCAGTTATGCTGTGCTAACAGGTTTGTATTACAGTGTACTACCCAGTTAATTTTATGAGTAGTTTTTAGCAAGTGAAAGCGGAAAAATTTTCTTTGTTACCGGATGGATTTATCTGGAAATACTTTGGAAATTCCCTCAACTAACACAAGTCGATGGTTTGCAAGTCATACCGGGGTCAAGAGAGTGTATCTCATCTGTTTATATATCTATATATAAAAACATTCCAAGCCGATTTTCCCAACTTTCGAGGAATTCACTCCTGAAAACGTTCGTAAAGGATAAATAACGAGGATAAAAGATCCTGCTGGAAAACAAAATTATCATTCTTAAAACAATCGTTAGAGCCTTGTTTTTCTTTAAAATTCGATGCCATCTCTTGGAAAAAGTGATCTTCTCCCTCTGCGTGACGCCTTTTTTTCGCATCACTGTCGTACGAGTGCTACAAATGAGATGTTGCTAACGAGAAACCATATCTAACAATCCGGTACAAGTTATTCATATATTATCTTTGTGGGGTTACGTTTAATTTGCAGACATCTGTGAACCTGGTTGGAACTATTTCAATGGCTTTTGCTATTTCACAAGTAAGACTTGTGAAAACTGGACCACAGCACGGGACAAATGCCGACAAGAAAACTCGTTTCTTGTTGATGTTCAAAACAATGAAGAAAATGTGTTTTTACAGCATCTTCACAATGGAGCAAAATCCTGGCTAGGATTGAATGATATTTTCACAGAGGGTTCCTTTTCTTGGGTAGATCGTGGTGCTGGAAACTTTACAGCTTGGGCCAAAAACCAACCAAACAATTTTCGGGATGAGGACTGTGTACATACTCTTGGTGTTGAATATAAATATGAATGGAATGACGTAAAATGCAGTGACTGTCATCAGTTTACTTGTAAGAAAGGTGAGAAAAAACCGTCTTGGCTAGTCCCGTCACTTGCTGCAGGCGAACCCACCCTTTCAATTTCTACCTGTTCATGCGACTTACTTGAAGGTCCCACTCTTTCCGAGGCAAAGGCTATGTGTTTTCTTCATTTATTTTACTGAAGACCCTAGGAATTGAACCTCCTTTACCCGTTTTGCATTCCACCCAAAGTTATAGCGTAACAGCGTTGACATGCTAAAATAGCGCTACGTAGTGTTAGTTAACTCCCATGGGAGCATCTTAATGTCGGTATATCTTATCACGCGACAGTAAACGAACGAATAGGGCAGAATGGTATTCAATTATAGGCAGTGCCCAAAAGGAACTGTTAGTAAAGTGGGGTTGATGATATATGAGAGTGGGACACAGAACAGTGTCGGTTGTCCTTATCAACCGGTTGCTGTATTAAGCGGCGTTGGTCATTTTCAGAGAAAATACATGAGGGTTTTGTCGGGACAAACGAAAGTGTCCGTATTATGCAGGTGTCCGAAGAGCGGGATTCCACTGTAAAATCTTGAGACGGACTCTTTCTGAATAGAACTCTTATCCTGAGGCGTCACTTTATGAGTCGAAAGCCTGGGAAATAATAAGCTATCAGCAAGAAAAAGAATGAGCTTGTTTCTCCTTTATTTTCTTAAAAAAAAGCATGGGTGCTTTCAAGATAGAGTATTA
The DNA here is from genome assembly GCA_942486035.1 of Porites lobata. Classification (NCBI taxonomy): domain Eukaryota; kingdom Metazoa; phylum Cnidaria; class Anthozoa; order Scleractinia; family Poritidae; genus Porites; species Porites lobata. The sequence goes on along the minus strand of CALNXK010000077.1, from coordinate 295,412 downwards.
TATTTAAAGAGGTTAGTATGATCAGTATTTTTAAATCGACAGATCTGAATGAATGCAGTAGGGACCAGTACTACTGCCACCAGCTCGCAAGCTGCACAAATTATCGTGGCTCATTCACTTGCTCCTGTGATCAAGGCTACTATGGAGATGGCTTTCAATGCGGCTCTGGTATGATCTTTCGTTTCTTTTAATTCTTAAGTGTTTAACAAAATTTAACTTGATTCACAAGATTGTTTGTAGCCGATATTAATGAAGTCTTTTTGAAAAAAAAAAAAAGGTCGAGCGCAACTTCCCATTATTTTCCAAAATGGTTTCAAAGGCCATTGTTCTCGTAGAGAAAAGATTAGTCTGTATTCTGTCTGTTCCAGCAGCTAAATATATAGCCTGCGAAAACAGCCGTTTCTTCTCGCTGCTCGGCTGTTTTCGCAGGCTACTAACTAAGCCGAATTTTCGCCTGTTAAGCTGATAATGATAATGATAACAAAAGTCTTCATTCAAGGTTTTAAACAAACGTTAAAACTTACAAGATCCATTATAAAGGAAGATACAGCTGTCTAAGTGTTAATTACAATCTATTTAGAATCAAAGAGACCTCTGTTTACAAGGTCTTTCTTAAACCTCTCTGTATTAACTCGTGGGATCTGGCAAGGATGCGACCTACCAAAAAGGCATGTCATCTGGGCCAGTGGCAGTCCTTTTCACATGCGCTAATGCCTTGAAGACCAATATTTCATGAATCACAGGAACTTTATGAAGCTCAGGCATAATCTCCAGCAGGGCAGGTTCGACATAATTTATGACTGTGTTGATTGACTGAAAGTGAGTGTTAATATCGTTCACATTGAATTAAGATGAGAGATTCATACTTGATCCAACACGTCCAGTTAATTTACCAATCATTTTCCACCAACATTTGCTGCCCATGTCATGTTTTTGATTGTTAACCTTAGTCAGATTCAGCCGATTCTCTTTAATAAGCTGGGTTGCAAGAAACCAGCCTCCTGTACCATCCCTTTCCTCAGAAGGTTATTTCTTTTAGACAGAAGATGTTTTAACAAAGGTGACATGACGGAAGGGTCTTAAGATGACATTTTTACCCGTATAGAGGGAAAGCTTTCTTGAACTTTTCATGGGCCATACAATAAAACTTGGCAATAGCGATGTTGATATCATTTTCAGCAAGGACAGGAGACTAATCAGTAGCCTGCAGTTTCTATAGCATCAAGCTCTTACGATTGTTTCGGGCGTAAATAAATTCAACGTGGCAGATCTCACCGGGGGATTCCGTACCCTGGGGAAAATGAATACACTGGAATGATCAGATTTAGTCACACTCTTCGAAGTACACACTTTCCCAATTATATTCGGTGTATTTGTCAGAAATACATCCAAAATACTGTCATTCCTTGTCGGAGTCTTGACAAGTTGCGAAAAGCCACTTTGTTGTGTGAGAGATTTCAAATCAAGTTTATTAATGTCACCAGCAATAATTAACCTCGCATTCGGTGGCGTGGCAAGAATGCTTTGGCAGGAATTTATTAAAAATTCAATAAAATCAGTTTCGTAATAATCATTTTAAAGGTCGGTGGATGGTAAGCCGAGGCAACAAAATAATCGTGATTGGTCGTAGATACCTTTACCCACAAACATTCGTACTCGTTGCCACATACATCTATCTCCTTTTCCAGTCCTAACTGCACAGAATGGCAACTTTACCGCCCCTCTTGATTGCTCGGTCCTTTCGAAGCATTAAATATCCGTCTGGCGTAACAAGTGAGCTGTCAATATCAAGCCAATGCCAATGCCAATAGCCAATGCCTCAGATAAGCAGCAATGATCAATCGAATCACTCATCAGCTCACGTTGTAGTTGTTCCCGAGCAAATTTTTTCACAAGCTTGCGAACATTTAGTACCAGGCACGTAGATGTCATCCTGGGCAGACTTGCACAATTAGTTGACTGTACACAGGAAAGAACTCGTATCCGTTCACCAACACCCGTACGGAAGGATGAATAATTAAATGTGTCTCTCCGCGCTGATTTACGAACAGGAATACGACGTGTACCTCCACGAGACCCCCAGCAAAGAACATATTTTTAGTGAGTGTAGCACAGGATGCGATGGAACACTGCGACCAAGACGTACAACATTGGCTCATTCTTCCAATGTGAATGCATTGCCTATTGAGATATGAAGCACTTTGAAAGTTCAGAGAACACTCGAACAAGGACTCAAAACGAGCACCCACCTCCTGAAATTCCACACGAGAGACGTGAAAATCCGAGGGTTCCTGCGCGAGTTTATGACGTTGAGGGTGGGGTAGTTTGTTCTAAAAATAGCACATTTAGCTATTTCGATGGAACCGCGTAGATCCTGCGCTTGCGGAATGCTCCCCCGATTATGGCTCGTGACAATACAGATTCTCTTCGAAGAAATTATCTAAGCGTATTGGTATGTTGAATAGGATTAAGTCGTATCTTTCTAGAAGAGAGAGTCTGTTACTCTACAATTAATTGCCCGTTTTATTGTTGTATTGTTTTGTGTCATGGAAAGTGTGCAATAAGGAAAATATGAGCAAGATCTTCAGGCTCTAGAAACGCTGGAATAGAGTTATCCTAGATGACAAGCCACGACATTCTACAGTGGACCTGTTTATTAGGCTTAATTGCATTTGGTTACCCTTTCTAACTTCAATCGGACATTAAGAAGTGCTTTTTTACTTATAAGTGCGCAATAAGACGCCTGGGTATATAAATCAGTTACTTAGGCTCAGCAGTAAGCATCACAGCTAGGAGCGTACACCTGAGTTTAACTACACCGTGCTATGCGAGGGAAAGAGAGGCCGGCCGCTCTTTTTCTGTTATGGCAAGCGAAATTTGGAATAGCTTGCCTCTAATATTAAGAACTTCTAGTTCAATTGACGTTTTTTAAAAACAGTTTATACAAATATGTTCTGTCGTTTCAAGAAACGCTCACGCAGCTGCCCTCGTTGCAGTTCCAAAGTTGTAGTTTTTAGACTTTTTCTATTTGTACATAATATATGTAGTTACCAGGCGTATATATGATATATTGATTGACTGAAATTTTTCCAAGCCGCATGCTCAGGTTGGAGCCACGTATACTTAATACGCTCACTCAGGTTAGATAAGAATATGATAACAGAAAACAGAAACCACGAGCCGTTTTTTTTTTTTTTTGGCCTTTTTGGCCATTATTTTTATTAAAAATTACATTACCCGTCCTCGTAATTAGCGTAAGAAATCAACATCTCATAATCCTTACAACAATACAACTTCTACTATGCAGATGATTTTCTCCTTGAAATATGGCAGCCATTACAGTCAAACCAGGTCAAGCGTTCCCGTCGCTAACAAACTAATGAATTCATTAATGGCAAAATGATTTCGTTTGTTGATTCAATAATCCAAACATAAAATGAATAATCCAACAGTCAAATTGTACCTCGATTCAATAATCAAATGTTGATTTGGTTTATGAACAAAATCTACCTGTTCTTTATTCTTGTCTGTTGTGTTCAATCGTATTTGCTTCCCTTTTCCTGCTGTTTACGATTGCGTTTTTCATTGCCTTTAATCAAAATAACAGCTAGAATAGACAGACCGCAAACGCAAAGAAACTGACAAAGGCCGAGGATCGAAATCCACCAATCACCGCACATACACTGACCTCAGTTTGACCGTCGTGTTTTCTAAGAGGTCAGGCCTAGGTCTGTTGCACTGATTACTGGCAGCAAACTGGCGTACAGTTTGTTTGGGTTTGGACTTCAAAACTCGCCAGCACTCGACTCTCAGAAAAAAAAGAGGGAAAAACAAAATTCTGAGGTCAACTTATGGAAAGTGTAATTTTTCAAAAAACAGTAATCGAATCAACATTCGATTATGGAATCGAGGCTAAATATGACTATTGGATTGTTCATTTTATGAATGGATTATTGAATCAACAAACGAAATCATTCTTCCGTGAATGAATTCATTAGTTCGTTAGCGACGGGAACGCTTGACCTGGTTTGACTGTAAGAGTAAATAGCACCATTAAAATGGGAGGTTCACTGTGTTCGTTTCACTGCATCAAGACGACAAAAGGGCAATTTTGGCTTCAAATGATCATTTTGCGCGAAGGGGCTGGGGTGAATTTCAAGACCATTGGATTACAAAGTGGTAGGCGAAACTGCCGTGGCAATAATATGCGCAGTAAACGATGCGCAATGTAAAACACATGACAGGACGCACAGAGCCCCGACTGTAAGTACCGCATACGAATCCTTAGTACATACATTGTACTAGCATTCCTAACATACCTTCACCCAAGTCGCACTGGCTTTTCTTCCCCCAGAGACCAGTGAGGCGTCTTAATCCATTATTATGTCAAGAATGATGTCATTACATTGAAAACAAACCAGAAAATGCCGGTAGCAAAGAAAAGAAGACTTGAATAGAAGAAAACGCCGACTGAATATGATCCGCAAAAACTCTTCTAAGAGTCTTTGTTTGAGTGTCGCCTTTGAACACATTAAAATGTATTCAAACTAAGACCCAGTGGTTCATTCAATAAACATTAAGTAAAATCGCAGTGAAGCAGTCTTTGTAAAACACAACATTTTTGATAGGCGAGATTGTCAGAGATGAGGAAATCACGGGGAAATCATCAGGGTATAAAATTTTTACAAGTGTTTTGAATCGGCGTAATGCGTATTTGCTTTAATACGATAGACCGTAGTAGACTGCTAAAAGGAAGCAGAGCATAATTAGTACATATTTCAGTGCGAAACCATAGCACCGAATCAGCACTGCACAAGGTACAGAATGATATTTTGTTGAATATGGAGGCGCAAAAGGTCACTTTGTTAGTTCTCCTTGACCTTAGCGTTGCTTTTGGCACTGTTCGACACGATGCTCTTCTAAATCGTTTGAAGTCGAGATTTGGTTGGATGGCAAGGCACTAGAATGATGGCAAGGCATTAGAATGGTTTGCGTCGTACCTTGCGGATCATACACAGCGTGCCACTGTAAATGATGGCCTGTCACCTGCTTTTCCTCTCAGACAAGGAGTTGCTCAAGGGAGTTGTCTCGGGTCTCTTCTGTTTACGGTCTACACCAGTAAGCTGTTTGATATCGTCAGCAAGCACCTCCCAAGTGTACACTGCTACGAAGAGGACACACACCTGTATTTGGCATTCAGTCTTGATGTGCAAGGGGAGGACGAGGCCGCGCTAAATGCTATGTGTGACAGCATACATGACTTGAGGAACTGGATGATTGAAGACCGACTGATGTTAAACGATGATAAGACTGAACTGATGCTTATAGGTACTAGGCAACAGTTACAGAACGTCAACTTGAATGGCATTACTGTAGGTGACACATTTGTGGAGGCGAAATCAGTTGTGCGAAATCTTGAGTCATGGTTTGATCGTAATCTAGATATGTCATCCCACATAAGTAAGCAATGCGCCTCGGCATTCTATCATTTGCATAATATAAGTCGGATCCGTAGGTTTTTAAGTACAGATACCACTAAATCCCTCGTACATGCGTTTGTTACCTCGCGCGTAGATTATTGTAAAAGTCTTTTATATGGCTTGCCAGCTTCTCACCTGAATAAGGTTCAGCGCGTTTTAAATGCCGCAGCAAGACTGGTTTGTCGCGCGCCACGCTACTGTCGCATAACGCCGTTGCTGTACGAGCTGCACTGGCTACCGGTTAGGCAACGCATTAGTTTTAAGATTCTACTATTTGTTTTTAAGGCCATCCATGGATTCGCGCCAACGTATTTAAGAGAACTTGTGTCAAGTAAAAGATCAGGAAATTATAATTCAAGATCCTCCTCGGATGGTTTGTTGCTTGCAACGCCAGCTTATAGAAGTAGGGTTACATTAGGAGACAGATCATTCCAGGTCGCAGCTCCGGCCCTTTGGAATGTATTACCGCGTGAGATTCGTTCTATTACTGATCTAGGGATTTTTAAGTGCCATCTGAAAACGCACCTCTTTAGGGAAGCTTTAATAATTTTTATCACTATAATTACTAGTATCTTAACATATGTTGTTTATTTTAATTTTATCATAGTATATTTTAAATAATTAGCAGTTGGATACCCTGTATTAAATTATTATAGATCGAAATCATGGAAAGCGCGCAATATAAGAATTAAGTTATTATTATTATAGTTATTATTATGCGAAGAGCTAGGTAAGGATATTTCGAACACGCGTATTTCGAAATCCGTAATTAATTTATTCGGCGCCCTTTAGTATCATGTAAGTGCCCGTCTGAGGACTTACGGGCTCTCCCTTGAGATCCATCGAAAGATACTCGTCTCTCTCAGTCTTGTTAAAAACAATCTAAGGAGGTCTTGAAACTGACTGCAGTAAATTAAATTATTTCTTTCTCTTCACTATCAATTGTTCTGTTAATACTGAGTTATAATCTAACTACCATAAATTAGCTGTATTCGATTTTGAACACACCCTCTTAAACAGTTTCCAAAGTGCACTGTTCTCTTCCAACCCTTCGCGAAGGGTTACCGATGCATAAAACCCTAAACACACGCTACTCTTAAAATCAAAATTCTATTTACATCATTGTTTATACGTAAAATGTAAGGGACTCTATTCCACTCACCTATTTATTATTCTTCCATAAAAACCCGGCATGAAAATCGCACGAGTCAGTATTGATTCATTAAAATTCCTGACGCGCCAGTTTCCACAAGTAAGAAAATTAAGAGGAGTTAGTTTAAACTAGCAATATGAGTAGAATATGTTACATCGAACTGTATGGGACGCGCCCCGCTCGCTAGCTCGAAAAAAGAAGTTAGTTTTAGACTAGGAACAGGAGTAGAATATGTCACATCGAACTGTATGGGACGCACCGTCCGCCAGTTCGAAAAAGAAGTTAGTTTTAGGTTACAAACAGGAGTAGGATATGTTACATCGAACTGTATGGGACGCGCCGTCCGCCAGTTAGAAAAAAGAATTTAATTTTAAACCAGAAACAGAATTAGGATATGTTACATCGAACTGTAATGGACGCGCCGTCCGCCAGTTCGAGAAAGAAGCTAGTCTTAGACTAGGAACAGGAGTAGAATATGTTACATGGAACTGTATGGGACACGCCGTCCGCTAGTTCGAAAAAGGAAGTTAGTTTTAAACGAGAAACAGAATTAGGATATGTTACATCGAACTGTATGGGACGCGCCATCCGCCAGTTCGAGAAAGAAGCTAGTCTTAGACTAGGAACAGGAGTAGAATATGTTGCATGGAACTATATGGAACGCGCCGTCCGCTAGTTCAAAAAAGGAAGTTAGTTTTAAACCAGCAACAGGAGAAGTACTTTCTAACTGACACTTTATAAAAAGCTTGTGACCGCCTCGCGCTTCAAAAAATGGCCACAGCCGTCTCTGTTGAGTCCCGCGCCCAAAATCAAAGCTTCGTGTCCATTGAAAATTAACTTAGGGTTGGGGCTTAAGCCGGTTCAAAACTAGAAGAGTATTTTTGTTAGGATTGAAAAGGTCTGGCTTCCCGCGCAAAATACATAACACAGGAGGAAACGAACATGTTGCGATCTAGCACCTCTTCCATAGCTCAAACATTCTTACGTTTGTGTCAACATTCTAGCTCATTCTCTTGATTTGGCCAAGTTTTCTCACGTAAAAATATTAAAATGTTAAATGACAATGATTTTTCTCTCATGAGGTTAATAACATAGGAACGTAATGTGTTATTCAGCCCTAGAGCCAGGAGTACCCAACGAACATTTTTCGCAAAATTGATTATACGATGTCGTAAACGCTAGCAAAGTGCTTTTACGTCAACCCATGTTAATATTTAACTTTCCTGGGAAAAAAATACCCGCTCTTCACTGCTAGCCAGCAAGACTTTCAGAAAATAAAAATCCCAGCCAGCAATCATGTTTGACGGTTTTTTGCCAGCCAGCAAGGTTAAAAAAACAAAAATTACGCAATCCCAGCCAGAGTGAAACGGAATTCGGTGTTTGCCAGCCAGCGGTAGCGGAAGTAAGTTATGAGCCAGCCAGCAAAGTTTCATTTAACACATTGCCAAGAAAAACATGTAAGTCAGTAGGCAAGATCTGTTTTACGTCAAATTTACATAATATAAAAAGAAAAGCGTGTTTAACCTGTTTCACCCTTTTATCTAGTTGTCGGTTTTTTTTTTTTTTTTTTTTTTGATATAGGGAAAAGATCAGTGTATTTGTTTAGTATATATTATTCCCTATCCCTAAGAATTACATAACAATAAAATAACAACTAAAGACATTCAGCGGTACTTACAGTTTTGGAATGTGGACTTGAGGAGTAGTCTTGAGTTTTTGCCAGGTAAACGATAAAAAGGAAGATCCCGAACTTTGTCCATAACACAATAACACGTAAAAAAAAGTGATCATCGCAAAGCCTTAAGGCCAACTTTTTCCAACGATAATCGACTGAGGTGAAATAAAGTTTAAGAATAAACAACATAACGAGTAAGCTCGATCCACGTGTGGTCTCCTCTGCAAAATCACCCCAAATTCAGTGTAGACACATGCTTATCGCCAGCATTGTATGCCGTGCCTACTGTTACTCCGCAAAAAGTCTACACCAGAACTAATAGAAAGTTTCGAGTAAACAGGCTTTCCGTTGGAAACTTCTAACCACTACGGCTGAAAACCACGAACCCACAAAGTAAGGTAACGTTTGCGGTCTTTAACTCGAGTTTCAACGTGGGGAGGATGGTTTCCTCTTTCGTCATTTACGTAAACGCCTGACTACAAACAAGGACCTTTCTGTTGCAGTAAAAAAAAACAATACTGTCCATGTTTTCAAATACGCTATGGCAACAGTTTACTTTTTAAAGCCAGACTGATAACGTGTTCTTGTAGTATTTTTCTCCGCACTAGTAAGAGCTTGTCATCCTGAGTTTGATCTTACTCACTCATTTTTTCTGTGGTCAAGAAGCCATAATGGTATGTCGTCAGACAATCACCACAAAAGTTTCGCAGCAAAAGCCAGTAGTCGTAGGTAGTCAGTCAGGCAATCACCGTAAAAGTTTCACACCAGAACTGGTGCAAAGTTTCGCAGCAAAAGCCAGTAGTCGTAGGTGGTCAGTCAGGCAATCACCGTAAAAGTTTCACACCAGAACTGGTGCAAAGTTTCGCAGCAAAAGCCAGTAGTCGTACGTGTTCAGTCAGGCAATCACCGTAAAAGTTTCACACCAGAACTGGTGCAAAGTTTCGCAGCAAAAGCCAGTAGTCGTACGTGTTCAGTCAGGCAATCACCGTAAAAGTTTCACACCAGAACTGGTGCAAAGTTTCGCAGCAAAAGCCAGTAGTCTTAGGTGGTCAGTCAGGCAATCACCGTAAAAGTTTCACACCAGAACTGGTGCAAAGTTTCGCAGCAAAAGCCAGTAGTCGTACGCAGTCAGTTAGGCAATCACCGTAAAAGTTTCACACCAGAACTGGTGCAAAGTTTCGCAGCAAAAGCCAGTAGTCGTAGGTGGTCAGTCAGGCAATCACCGTAAAAGTTTCACACCAGAACTGGTGCAAAGTTTCGCAGCAAAAGCCAGTAGTCGTACGTGTTCAGTCAGGCAATCACCGTAAAAGTTTCACACCAGAACTGGTGCAAAGTTTCGCAGCAAAAGCCAGTAGTCGTAGGTGGTCAGTCAGGCAATCACCGTAAAAGTTTCACACCAGAACTGGTGCAAAGTTTCGCAGCAAAAGCCAGTAGTCGTAGGTGGTCAGTCAGGCAATCACCGTAAAAGTTTCACACCAGAACTGGTGCAAAGTTTCGCAGCAAAAGCCAGTAGTCGTAGGTGGTCAGTCAGGCAATCACCGTAAAAGTTTCACACCAGAACTGGTGCAAAGTTTCGCAGCAAAAGCCAGTAGTCGTAGGTGGTCAGTCAGGCAATCACCGTAAAAGTTTCACACCAGAACTGGTGCAAAGTTTCGCAGCAAAAGCCAGTAGTCTTAGGTGGTCAGTCAGGCAATCACCGTAAAAGTTTCACACCAGAACTGGTGCAAAGTTTCGCAGCAAAAGCCAGTAGTCGTACGTGGTCAGTCAGGCAATCACCGTAAAAGTTTCACACCAGAACTGGTGCAAAGTTTCGCAGCAAAAGCCAGTAGTCGTACGTGGTCAGTCAGGCAATCACCGTAAAAGTTTCACACCAGAACTGGTGCAAAGTTTCGCAGCAAAAGCCAATAGTCGTATGTAAGTCAGGAATGTTTTGTTTTGCAGTCAGACAATCACCTATAAAGGCATATAACCTTATGTCGTGCATGCGATGGTCGTGTGACATCTATAAGTTATAGAATCGAAGCGCAGTTGAAACAAATGTAAGTAAGATCACACCAAGGAAGGCACGCTTATTTTGCTTTGGGTACAGAGAGACCCACCAAAGTAAAATAAATGCAGCAATACCTTTATCAGTTTGCTTGAAGCGACCGTCATAGTAAATTTGCGAACAGCAACAGTACTTCAGTTTTAATACAGCTACAGAAAAATTCTTGTAGCTTTTGGCAATAAGATAAGCTTAGGTGAAACCTTCTTCGGTACGTTTAAAAATCGAGTGGAGGACGGCAAACGTGACGTAACTGCGTCCTACTGCGTATCTCGCGCTTCGCGCTCGCGCCTCTAAACAACCCTAAGCACCTTAATGACGCCTTTTGCGCAGGCTACGGTTGAGTTGTGAGGGCGATTATTTTGTAGAAAGCAATAACTTCATGATAACCAGAAGAAAATAAAAACTCCAAAGAAAAATATCCTGTTCTTCACGACAAATGGTTGCAAAAAGAACAACCTAGTTGTCTATTAATTTGTTTATTCAATAGTCCAGTTTAAACCCTGCTTGCAGCAATTTTAGGAAAATAAGTAAATACTGTTCACATTTGTAATTTTCTTTCATTTTTTGGCAAGAAAATTGTAAACTATTTTTTATTCTTTTTTTCTACATCGGCCAAAGAGCCTCTCAAACGTAACCATGGCCGGTAACGCCCGCTGTCAAAATTGAGGTCCTACAGCCGGGAAACATCACCAAAAATATGTAATCTGAGTCACTGTGTTCGAAGATATGAATAAATTTGCTATCAGAGCTCTTACAATTTATACGATAAAAAGCTTTAAGAGCAAGAAATGCGTCAGCGTCAAAACAGATACTGGTATGAAAGTCAAAGAATGATAGCCGTTCGGGATTTACCCCGCTATACTACAATTTATATACTACACAGACGTTAGCATTGAAATGCAACGGCACACTTGGATGTTGCCTTTTTTAAAAACAACAGTTACTATAACGGACGCGAAATACATCAATATACGGGTAGTACAAATGTAAAATCTTCCTACCTTTTCTGATCCTAACAGATACCTGTGCAGTTGCTAAACGCCTTCCAAATGACCATAGATCGAGGAGGTTTCCCGTCCCGGTGAGCACATAAGAAAAGAGAAATTGGTTCCAACGGAAATATTCCTGAGCGCGCAAACCTGGACAATTAACATTGCAAATGAGCATACCGAATGAAATCAGTTCTGAGTTCACTCCGCTAAGAGGCCAGAGTGTATTATTTATTGGAGAGAGTTTTTGTATTCAATCGTCTCAATATTTGATGGCATTTATGTGCCTTAGCGAATGTTCTTAATGCGATACACATGCACGGCAACCTGACAAAGAAACACAACCATTTTGCTTACCTTTTGGCCGCGTTAACACCAGGTTTAAAGTAGAACGTAGGCCAGTAGCTGATATGTAGACAGGCATATTAAAACACGAACACACAAAAGTGTTTTCTATAAAGGATCGACAGCGAAACGACTACAAACAAAGCGGTGAGCGGTGCTTGACTCAACTGTGTCATTTTCTCACTACGTGTATCTTTTACAAGGTATTCACAGCAGGACGTTTTGCTTATTACACACCCAAACAAATTTCCGTTTTCACAGGCAAAAGGTGTCATTTCCACAGCTCGCGTGGGGTGATTTCCACACGCACTTACTTGCTTCGCCCGCTCTAATATCCATATAAAAAATTACAGTGCGATTGCCAGGAGAAAAAATATACCTTTTTATCCAGCCAGAACCTGCATAAATTTTTCATATTTTCAGCTAGCAAGGTGCTCATTCAGATTTCCCAGCCAGCTAACTAGCCAATGTTTTTTTTTTCCAGCTAGCTCAAATTCTGCCTGACGAGCGGGTATTTTGTCGAGCGGCTCCGTCGGGTACTCCTGTAGAGCATTTGTTATGTCTGGCAGCTCAGAATTCTTGGGAATCGTCGAGGCCAAGCAAATGAACCACTGAACAAGGCAATGTCCATAAAAATATATCACACTTAACAAAGCGAAGAAACCTTTATCGAATGTTACCGGATCTGCGAAAAAGCGAATCGAATTTATGGAGTCATACAATTACTATGCACAAGCTAGCGTCATATCATAATAAAGTCGCAGCGATACTACATTTCTTTACTGTGGAACGGTTGTTTTCGCCGAGAAACTAATTAAAAATTTCAATTCTTACCTCAGAGCTATCGTTTTTTTTACCTTCCTTTCGCTAACAATGAGAAAAATCCAGCATCCTTCCTTGATATTAGGCCACATGTATTAGTTGTAGCCGAGTGTGAACATCCACTTCACATTCTGATCTATTCTCACTACGTCCAAATATAAACAATTCCCGAGAAAAAGAAGCGACGAGGAGGTGAAATGCTAGATCCACGCCAAGGCAATGTACTCCAGTAACAAAGCAGGCGTTGTGGGGAACCGATTGATTTTATGTACTTTAAAAGCGCGCAAACAGAATTATTCTGGCGCGAAATGAAGATTATCTTGCAATGTATACTGACATTTAATACATTGAAAAGTCTCGCCATGACACAGAAATGTTAGCACTTTCGAGGAGTGTGAAATATTAAATGGGATTATGTGCCCACAAAGCTTATAACTTTGCATAGTGCTGTGCTTCCAGTAAAAACCCTATGCGTCCTCTCATGAAGGAAACACTAATTTGACTTCTTGTTTTTTGTTGCTGTTTTTTTTTCTAGGGGAACTGAAACACTCCAAAATTTTGGGAAATAATGAAAACTACTTAAAGTATTTAAGGAACTGGCTCAAACCAGTTGCTCAGGGCAAATCTTTACGATGGAAGTGTTGTTGGCGTGCGTCCTTGGACGGCTGGGCTGCCAGTACTTTTCATAGCCGTTGTGACAATAAAGGACCAACGGTAACAATCATAAGAGTCGGCGGGAAATACATATTTGGAGGCTACACCAGCCTCTCATGGGGTAAGTGGTTTGTTTTTTTCCAAAACTGGGCATATCAGCATGTAAAATTATCTAAGGAATTATTTGAAGTGGAAAAAGTCATTTGTGAACTTACGCAACAGGACTGGAGAGGGAAGAAGACCGCAAGCCTTGTGTGACAAGCGTGAGAATAATTTTGTTTGAAATAAATTTTCTCCAAGCTTCACCTTTCTTTAAACAGATCGTTTTGTAAAAGACCAGAAAAATTTAATGTTAAGTGAAGATCGCAACAAAATGTGTAAATTAAAATATTAGCCCTGGTACGTTTGTCACACACGAGCGTTTTGCATCCCCTTCTTCCTGCCGTCCCGTTCCTATACCACGAAGAGGACGGCAGCCCAAATATCACTCAAAAAGTGCATTCACGCTGTTTTAAACTTTATTTTTATCGACCTTTTTTCATTTAGATCAATTCGCCAAATGAAGGTAAATTATTATGCGATTAAATTCGAAAAGACTATACCAAATATTAGAAAAAGAAAAAAAAAAAATCGTTGTCTTGTGTTCACGTCACGTACCCCATAAAACTAAAATTAGGACGTTTAACGTCGTATCCGTGCAGCGACACCAAACAAACAAACAAACAAACAAAACGTGCTCTCTCTTTCTCATTTTTCAAAACTGAACCTATAGCTTTTTTACTGTTCTCGATGCCGTTCGCTGACGTATAAAGTCCTCGCCCTATTAATCCAGGACGGACCATCACAAATGTTAATTGGGGGAAGGGGGAGAATTCCTGAGCTCAACGTTTTTTGTTTTGTTTTTTTTGTTTTTACGCAGACTTGCCTATTTTTAACCCAATTTTCTGATTATTTATGGGGCTGTAAAGTACTTAATTGCCCCGCCTAGAAGACGAAATCCCGAGGAGGCATCTTAGAAGTTCATGCATATTTATAGGAAAGTACTTACAGTTGAAATTTGTTCTCAGACAGTATAGCAGAAAAAAACTCTCAATTATTTAAAAACAGGGGCCGCATGGAATCGTTGGGTAAATTGTGAAATGATCACCCTTACCTGTTCTTGAAACTAAAATGAAAACTCTATGTAAAAAGTGCGTGTTGGATGGGGTAAAATTACCACTTCTAATCAAGTCTTTTTTTGTTATGGTTAACAAAAAAAAAAGGATAAACTGAGAGAGTATCTTGATCAAAGCTGAACCTGAATAATAGCATGGAATCTTACGTTTCCTGTTTCTATCTCACCTATTTTATAACGCACACTTAATTTTATTGTTAATTAGCGCACAGTCAGTCCAGTCGATGCACATGCAGGCACAACCACGATTTTAAATGTCCTTTTTTCTTAACTATTTTATGTTTTAAATGCTGTAGCAAGAGAGAATACTCATTCTCTCTTGGCTGTAGCCAATTATTTATAGGTGATTAATGTAAATTCATTTCAATTCTTCTAAATACATTTTGTATCTTTTTTTAGAATCTTATCGTTTTCTTTTGAGAGTTTTTATTGTAGTTGTAAATTGTAAGTTATAAATTCTATTTTTATTTTTCATTTTAGTTCTTCATCATAATCGTTTTTACATGGCCCCACAAGAATTGAGCTTTAAGTCTTAAGTGTTTAAATAAAGGAAATGATGATGATGATGTTGATTATGATGATAATGATTTTGGCTTGTGAGTGAAAATCGTCGGATATGAATAGGTGTATTTAAGAAAGCTAGACAAAAACCGAGGATACAATTAACCAACAACATACAAAACGGGGGCTTTTCTAGAAGTGTCAATTTTTACAAGACAGTGTTTATCTCTTTTTTGACCCATTCAAGTTTCCCTTGCAAAATTATTGCATGTACTTTGTCGCCAAAAAAACAAAACCGTACCTTAGCGTTTTTAAGCCAGCTGGACTACGACCAAGGCGGCTGGGGGAAGCTCGGAAGTTAATTTGCCAGTAGACCGGCAGAATTTGTTCGCTGTATAACGAGGTTTGAAATTCGTTTTATCCAGAGTCTTTTCCATATATGTTACAATGACTGCCGAGTAAAGAAAATCGCTAGTTACATGCATCGTCATATAGCGGTTCGTTATATCGAGGTTCCACTGGGCTGTAGTAAACAACAATTGAACAATTCAAGCCGTTACATCGGGGTGCCGACAACTGAATATTAATCTGCAATTTATCGCTCTTTAAATTATTTTCGGCGTTTAGATTTTCAGTTAAGTACCCGTTTCTTCCTTCAAAAGTAAATACTTGAGTAAGAGTAAACTTAGTATTAAAAACAGACTTTTCACGAGACTGATATCTTTGCTACTTAAAAAAGACTTAATTATTACTAGAGTATCAGTATCTTTTCTTGTTTGTATGATTTCGAATTTTTGAAGGAAGTCTGTGCATTGATTATCCCTTTCCTTTCTTATTTTCCCAACAGGTTACAGCAGTTGCCAGTTTCGATATGATTCACAAGCATTTCTTTTCTCGCTGGTTAACAAACCAGGATGGGCGCCTGTGAAACTGCCTCAGACAGGGCAGTATCGTCATTTATACGTAAGTTCCATATATGACTGCTCGTCTGATGGACCTACTTTCGGTGGAGGCTATGACATTTACATTGCCGACTACGCGTCATCTAGTAGCAGATCCCATACCAACCCTGGCCATGATTACAGCGCACCAAGTGGGTACAGCTATGGAGACACCTTCACCCAGACATTTCTGGCAGGAGGAAGCAATTATAAATTTACACCAGACGAAGTAGAAACATTTTACGAAACGACGTAAAAACTTTGGCTTCAAACTTAACAGTCAATTAGTATTACTCTGATTAAGCCAGGATAGTAATTTGTTTATAAAACAGGGAGTTTATAAAAAAAAAAATTACATTTTAATTCATCAATTTAATATGGAGGCCTGTATAGTACAAAACTTGTACCACCTTATTAAACTGATCTTTAATATAATATTTTCAAACATTTGTCTTTGTCTGATTTGCAAAATATACGCCCGTTATGTTTTTATAATTAGCTGTCTAGTCAAATTTTGAATATGAAGCCTACATTTTTTTGCATTTTTCGTTTTATGTTTTACCACGATAGACTATTAAATGATATCTGAGAAGCAGTAACCAATCGTGCGAGTGCTAGGTGTATATGATGATATCCCTCTACTGTACAACGGCTGAAAGTGATGTAACTCGAAGAAATTTTAAGAAAGACTTATGTGCATGGGTTAGTTCTCCCAGTATAATTATAAGCAATTCATTTCGGCAAATCCCAATTAAAGAATTATTAAAATTTTGGTGGATACAGTGAAGTACCAGGAAGTCCAGATCTGAAACAAAACTTGTTTAATCTAAAGAAGAAACGAAATAGTTGGAAAGCGATATATCTGTGGACGTTATTGTTGAAGGTTAGCAGAAAATATTCTCTTTGAATTTTACGTCAATGCATAATACAAAATCAAGATTAATATTACTCTTCATAAGGATTGATTAATGGTAATTGCCTAATTTCATACAGCGCGGGAACTGGCTCTACCGGATTTTCCCGGACTATTTAAAAAGTCCAGCTTCAAAATGGCGGATAGTCAGAGTAAAAACGCGAACTAAAGCATTCTTTTTCGAAAAATAGAAGAATCTGCCTAAACTTAGTAAGAAAAGGATGAAGAAGATTGATTATAAATTTTCTACAGCAAAGAATCCTCTGTTAAATTCTACCTGTAAAGTAGGGGATCATCATTGACAAGAACACAGATGTGATTGTGTAAGTACCGAACGCAACCAAGTATGCTGGAACAAAAGAGCAAGGGCAGTACAGAAGGGTTTAACTGGATTATTCCCGCCGGGAAAAGGGTAACGTACGTGAAAGGTCGTGATTGTAGGGAACTTTATGGCGTTATGTATGTTAAAACTAGTGTTCGTAAATCACATGCGGGCAGAATAAGGGTCTGGTATATACTCAGTGCATGTTAGCCAAAAGACAGATGTACATATGACATTCTTGATTGTGATTACAAGGTGACTGGGCAAATTGTAAATTTAACATGCTCTTAGACCCAATAAGTTAAACAAAGAGGTAGCGCGACAAGTGAGCCCTTGTAAGCCATTGCCATTTGACATTTTATCACTGAATTTGTACATGTCTTAAGAAGTGTCCAAATTACTAGAATTGCAATGTAAATGCAAGGTACAAAATCATACTTACTAGCCTCACAAAGAAACTATACACAATTTATCCCCCTAAGAAAAATCATACTTGCGTATTATGACATATTGCTCAATGCATGAGGTGACAGGAAAACTAACTTACGTTGTCCCTAACATGAACATATGAAATTAGTAGATGAGCTTTGCTTCAATGCACTCGATCTGCATGAAACTTGTAATAGTGATGATTCATTAATTGTACAAATAAAAATGACCTAGTGGAAAATGAAGAGGATGCAAAGATTACCTCTTCCCATTCTTATTCAAGATCCTATTTGTAGAAGGAATATCTGAAAGGATGGTTTCAGTTAAAACATAATTATTATAACAGAGTGAAAAGAAGAGTAATTTTTCTTGGGATATAATTTGGCTTGCATAGCTTCCATTTTCACTCTTTGTACGTTCCCCTTGTTTTATGTTTAGTGGCAATGAGGATGTCTCTTAATTTCTCCAGGTACTCCCTGGCGTTCCTGCCTGTTTTCTTACTGATAATCGGGCGGTTTTCCTAGTATAAAAAAGATATAAGAATAAGGGGACTCAATCAATTAAATCATATTCACTCTGCACTATATATAAAAGTGCACCTTTTCCACTGCCTCATCTGTTTCATATCTGCTCTTACTATGATATGCACTGATTTCTTAAGCACTCGAGCTTTATCATTTTCACCTTATTTGTGCAGGCTTTTGCGGGTTTGCAAAGGACCCTTTCACATACCATTTCTGCAGCCTCTCCGCTCGGGACGGGATATAAATGAACCAAAACCACTATTGCATAGGAACCCAATCTTTTTCTCCCTACTGGATATCTGTAGCTACAATAGACCTTGTCACGGTTTTGGAAACCATCTTAACGAGCAGGCAACCGCTAGAGAAATTACAGAGTTTGTATGAGAATCTAATGTCGAATAATTTCCGTAAAACTGCTGTTCTAAATATTGTGAGCTAAAATATAAAGCCTCGACCCTAAGTATTCTACTGAAAACAAATTGAGGGCGTTACATGCGGCTACATGCGCTAGAACCACTTTTTAAAGTTTTCCATACCTTTGCTTGAAAAAATTTTTCTTCCGGCCAACTTAAATTTTCCGGGAAAATTGCAAACAAATATGTGGAAAATCTAAGGTAAGCGTCTGAAGAAATTTAATCACAGGTGCGGCACCCAGGAAATTGTTAGTAGAATCCTTTGCTGTGTAGCTCTTTAGTTTACAATTATTTTTGTTCAGAACAGCCGTTTTACGGAAAGTTTTTGACATTAGATTCTCATGCAAACACTTTACGACGGAATCCATCAGGAAATTGAGTAATTTTAATTTTTAGTGGACAAAAACCTTGTACCAGAATAATTTAAACAATATTGCATTCTTTATTACATACATTTTTCAAGAGCTATAGTTGTAATTAGCTATCTGTCTGAACAACACCAAAGAAAATGAGAGCCCGAGAAAAGAAACGTCAAATTTCACAAAAATGACACCTTACACATGAAATTCTCAGAATTTCTCGGGCTCCCATAAGAAATAGTCTCTGGTGTTATTACAGATAACTAATTACAGCAGAGCTCAACGCGCGAAGCGCGCTCGAGGCGAGCCCCATAGCTAGGTAAATCTACCCATCCCAGAAAATTTGGTAATCACGTGACCGTACACCAAGCGAGCAAGCGACCATCCGTCCGCACCACAGGGCATCCAATGTTCAATGTTACACTTCCTGGCTAGTTTGGAAGCACAGGAAAACTGATATTGATACTGATCGATATTATATTGGACGCACAAGAAATGAAATTCAGCTGCTATCAAGAGTCTTCTGTTATTCGTGGCTAGTTTGTTTCGAGAAGTCTTTGACCGAGAATTGAGCAAAATAATTTACCAAGACAACTAGAAATACAAATTCCTCTATAATTTGAGGGATCACTTTTAGTCCCACTTTTAAAAATTGGTGTTATAAGGCCATCGCACCATGTTTGAGGCATAATGCCTGACGTCAGAACAGCGTTAATTGTTGGTTTCCACATGACGTCACTAAAATTCAAACTACAAAACTATCGATCGTACTGAGATTTTACTTTCATGGTGTATTAGACTAGCTGAAAGTTAATTTTCGAACAAATTTTCGCTTCCAAAGGGCTCTTGTTTTTGTAATAGAGTACGCTTGAATTTCTAAGCTTTTGCGTGACACAACATTTACATGACGGCCGAGAGAGCTGTAATTAGGTTAAAAAAGTGACTTTTTCGGGGAATTTTACTATCTAAACAGTTCAAGTGTTAGAAAAAGTATTACTTTACTGTTCATGAGTTCCTCTAGGAGTAAATTCACGCTTTTGTAGCAAAACTCCGTAACAGATGTTTCTGTTGGTTTCTGTCCGCCATGTTGGAGCTCATCCCGATGAGCTCCAGCATGGCGTCTCCATACAAAGCTCTATAAATCTGGGTAAAACATTTCCTCGGATACCTCGTATGCGAATTATTCCTTCGACCCAAATCTTGGCGAGGGTCTTTGTATATTTCCCAGATTCTGGACTTTATCTGTCGAATGGTTTTGATTTTTATTTTGTCTATTTTGGGTGACGTGACACTGAAACCAGCAATAGGCATTAGTTAGTTTAAGCTGGATTTGATCATTTCATTTTTTATTCCATCTGAATAGGAAGATTTGTTGTTTTTGAGTTTTTTAGCCCCTGTGCGTATGTTGAGTTCAGTTATTAGGTAGTCCAAGGCATGCGATTGTGTTGTTGCGTCTTCTAATCTTGTTAACTCACTGATAATCGCTTCTTGGTGTGAATTAAGGGGCTCGTTTGAGTGTAGTGACTGGAAGTGAGACAACCAACTTTCTTCTGAGATTGGCGGGGTACTAGTTTCCTTCATAGAATCATCCATAGATTTTAAGCAGTTACCAAAATTTCGGCTCTTTGAATTATCTACCATGTTTTCCAGTTCCGAAATCTTAGTATGATG
>CALNXK010000077.1:260000-267500 GCA_942486035.1 Porites lobata | reverse complement strand
AGGAGAATGGACATTTGCTCTGCATTTTTAAATATGACCAGACTTATTGTCTCGACTAGCAGCTTATACCTCACATTCGATAATTAAATAACCTTAAAGGTCTGGATAGGTATAAAGCACTTATCAGATAAGGAGGAGATGCCTTTTGAGTGTTTCGGTGTATCTTCTTATAAGGAAGTAAATGTATTGAGAAACTGATTAACCACCCTTAGAAAAAAAAGTCGCGCGAAAAGATAAATTCAGCCCCCTTAAATAACGTAAGCCGGCTATCTCTTCACCCTCGTTTTGCGCTCTAACAGGTTAACTTTATCGTGATGGGACTTCATATTTAGTTTTCCATTTAATAAGTGTTAGACACTTAGGAGACCTGAAAACAGCATAAGAGAGCTTTAGCAGTTTTGTCATCAGTCAACTATTTTCTCTGGTCACGCATAAAACTTGCATACAACATATGACCTAAAATAAAGGATCATCATGACCCTTTAAATGTGAAAAACAATTGTTTTAGTCAGTTTTCTAATTTTTAGGTCTTCCCTGCTTATTCTTGGGAGCGTGATGCCTGCAGTCTAAAGACTGCTTAATCGTCGATTAAGCGGTATTAAGATGCACCTCGGTCAAAAAAGCGGTAGAATGAAAATATCTTGTCAAACCTGGTGTAACCGGGAATAATAAAAAAATATATTTACTATATTACTGTATTTACTATGCATACTAGGCGCCGTAAAATAATTTATCGTTTTTAGTGACGAAATCTCACGCTTTTAGAAGGCAAGCAGTATTGGAAGCCGTAATTTACTATTTATTTAAAAACTGGTTTTAATTAAGATGTCAACACTAAGTGGAAATAAAAACCGTCAAGTGGTTAATAAAATGATTTACTTGTGAGTTTTTACTTTTTTACTACATGTGTGGCTAGATTCTCCGAATATCGCGTACATGTTGGATTGAAAAGTCTGAAACTGGATTTCCAATGTATGCAATTAAGCTAGGTCTTAGCTGTGAGAAGATGATGTTTATGTTAATTTAAAGCCTGACAGCGTGCCGTTTATTCACTTTACATGCGGAAGTTGGAATGCAGGGTTTCACTAATGGGGGTAGCCCCCGTAGCAGGCGTTAAAAGAGAAGGAGAAGCAGGAATTCTGGAGCGCGCGGGAATGTTGAAAACGGGAACCTTTTCCTCTCTTTTCCCTTTTTCTCCCTCCTCGCGCGCCCCTCGCGCTCTCGCGCGTCCAATTCCCGCGTTCTCCTTCCCCTTTAAAAGCTGCCACGCAGGCTACTCTTAGGGGATTAAGCCCTTCTATTGTTAAGTGGTTTCTAAAAGGTTGTGGTTGTGTACATTGGCTTGCACCTCACACAAACTGCAAGCAAATGTGACGACATGAAGAAAGTATAATATCGAAGGTCAACCTTTGGAAACTGTTTATGTGAAGATTTAGGATTGTTTACTGCTGGTGATAAAATAACTGCTACGGCTAATGGAGTTTTAGTGTTGGTTAAAAGGACTTCCAGGGACTTAAAGGACATTGATACTATGAAAACACTTTATTGTAGTCTTGTGAGACCTTTATTAGTATATTCATGGAAAACTTTGTTTTTTTTTTTCCATGGGAAACTTGGAAGCCTCATACTAAAGGTAACATTGATAAATTAGAGGCTGTACAGCGAAGAGCCACCAGATGGATTACTAGGTCTGATGATAATTACGATACTAGACTATCTAACTTAAAATTGTTCTCATTATTTAATAGGAGGTTCATTAGAGATGTTACGTAATTGATGGACATTATGATGCAGGCATTTCAAACAAGCTCATATTTTGTAAGGACAGAAACACAGGTTTTGACTTTGAATGAGGAAAAATGAAACACAGGACCTTGATTATAGCCATTGATTTATTATGTGTTCCAAAACTGGCTGAAGATATCAACAAGCGGAATAAAAACTGCTGTCACTACTCCATTGAACACAGTGAATAAAGATTAAAAAAAGTATTAACTTCTGTACTTCTTATTTTGGCTTGCACCCAATGAGAGAACTTTTGTCTTCAATCCGGATTTTGTGAGTGGGTTTGTTTATTGCGCTCTCTGATTTCGCAAGGAAAATTTGTCGGTCAGGCTAGATTCTTCTAATTTCGTGTGGGAGAAAAGTCGAAAGTGACAGGAGGACGGCAAACGACAGATTCAAGTTGAAAATGTCTCAAAACAGAAAATGAGCAGATAAAAACAGCTCAAAACAATTCTAATCTATTGGATAGAAAATTCCATGAAACTACTAACAAGTGTGTAAAATTAATGAACAGTAAACGACAAGTAAAGTGGAATTGGTCAAGTGGTACAAATTCGCGTTGCCTGTTTGATAAACGTGATGCTTAAACTCTCTTAAAACTTAGTGGACTTCAGGGAGAACTAATGTCCCGGAATATCCCGACTCGCAAAGTTTTAACTTTGACTGAGAAGACCTTATCGCCTATTTTGTTTAGCTTGACTGCAGTGCTTGCAGTTTACTCATTTGATATGCGGAAGTTCAAAGTAGAATACCTTGGAATGAAGGATCAGGGGTTTATTCTAATTAAGCCTTTCTACTTTTTAAGTGCACGTGGTTTCGAAAAAGGTTGCAGTAGTGTACATTAGCTTAACCTGACAGACTGCAAGCAAAAGTGACATATCTCTCTAAGAACCACAAGCGGAAGGCTTTAAAGAAAAAGCTATACCTATACTTAATGAATGTTTTAGATCTCCTTCTATAACGTCCGAAAATCAGATGCACTTTTCTGAAAGTACTCTATCAGCTTACCGTTTACTGACTGTTTCAAAGCCACAGAAAGAATACTTCCTGAATGTTCCATTAAAGGGATTGCATACGGCAAGCGGGCGCTTTCTAGACATTATCCACACTTGCCACGGGCCACTGCAAAAAACCCCTTAACATTTACTTGCCTTTCACAAAGAAGTAACAGTTTTCTAAAGAATTATCATCACTGAACCGTTTAACAAGTTAAACCACGAAACAAAGTGCGTATGCAAGCATTGAATGAAAAAGAGCTGAGGGCGGTTTCCAGGATCCACGTACTGGTTTTCGTCCTTTCCGCAAACGTAATGCATTTGTGGGTGGGGATAAAGCCTTCTTAAACTCAGTACGTGGAATACTGCACGCAAATAAAAAGAATAGAATCAGCTTTCCTTTGCCAAGAGGGTCATATCTCATGTTTGACCGTCTAAGCTGCCCCAACTAGGGTAAGAAACTAGCATTTGGCAACAGACTTTAGATTATCGTTGCTCTTACAAATATCTATAATTACTGTTAATTATAGGAATATTTTAAAGGTGCTTTTGAAAGAGTTGCGCTCAAAATATTTTGATCAACTATTTTCAGATAGAGCCGTCTTGCACTGCACTCTGGGACCACAGCGGCACTCCTTTTACTGAGTTCCTGAAAGCGTGCCTCTATCAAAGCCGCTATTAAATTTACATATCATATGAAACCAATAAAAAGGCAAAGTGACAGTGTAATTCGAACAGTGTGCCCAGCTCCATAAGACAGCCAGTTTTCATTAATCTGAATGTAGTGATGAAATACTTGACAGAAGTCAATGTTCACGAGTCCTTTTTTTCTTCTTGTTAATATGCAAGACATTGAATTCGCTCCTTTGAAGCAAAACATATGATTAAGCACACGTTTACTTAAAGTTACAATACCGTTAAAAGCCAAAGAAAATGTTGTTTTTGAAGATGACTACCACAAAGGTTGTTGAAACGTCTGTTTAATGTCTCAACAGTGACCCTATTCAGGACAACACCCACCCAGACGATCACATTCCACCTACGTTTGAAATGACTCCAGAGCTCAAACATTATGCATCAGTCAATTCCACCTGCGCCAAGCTCCCCCCACCGCCACCCGGGCTACTGCGGGGCATTTGCCCGCCTTGTCAGTCCCAGGGGTGGGGCATTAGCAAATTTTGCGCTGCCCGGGGGCTGGGCATTTGCCAACCCCCCGGCCAAACCCGTATAACTACACAGAGGATTTTACTGGAAAAACAAGCAGGTCGGCTTATTATTCAAGGAGGGGAAAAAATTGAAGAGGTTTGTAAAGGCATGTTCTCGATTTTATGCATGCATTTCTTCATTGCTTATCAAGCCAGAATTACATAGCGGAACTCGGGAGCTATGGACGTGAATCAATGTTTTTTTGGTTATTGAAGCAAGTTTCTCTTGATATTATTTGAAGAACATCCTTTCATATTTATAAAACTATTCATAGCAGTAAACTTTACAGCGCACTATTAATTTTAAATATGTGAATAAGTTTATAACAATACTAAAATCATAAACTGGTGTCGTCACGGCGTGAAGTGTTAATTAGAATAGCGCTATTACAAAGGAAGACGTTAATTGAAGCAAAAATTCGCACATTAAAATGCTTAAAATCGCACTACTCGACCGTGCGATCAATGAAAAATTTTGCGGTGTTGACGGAGGACGGGGCATTTGCCCTCTTTTTTCGTCCCCACCCCGGGGAATTTGACAGCTCAAGATGTCCCCACCCCCGGGAATTTGCCATCCAAGGCAAAAAAAAGTTCTAATGCCCGGGGGTCAGCCCGAAAAGGAATTGACTGCTGCATTAACTGTAAATGAAACAATTTCAAATTTGGATCATATTGCACTTTCAGTGCCCAATCAGCTTGTTTTTACTTTTTGAGAGGATTTAGTATGCATGGCTGATTTGTCAAACATTTGGAAACGTTTGTACCGCTATAAAACAACCCATCCAGATGTCGACAGGTCATTTACATCTTGGTTCAGCAGCCAGATGGACATCAGAAAATTTGCACTTTTTGTCTTTCTCCTAAACCTGGGGATTCTCCCTCTAACTGTAAAAGGTATGCCACTCTTCTTTTCATCGTAGGCCGTTGCAATCTGTATTTGTACGTTCTTATACCTAACAAAAGGCAAATATTACCTTTTTTCTTTTAACATAGTTAAAAATTCTTACAATTTCATCTCCTGAAAATTAATTAATCTCGGTCGGAGACTTTCTATTTTGTTAATTATTCTTTAAGGAAAATGTATGTACTGGTATTTAGACCTCATATAAATCTAGAAGGTCTAATAGTTTCTCTTATATTTTTGAATTTGGCAGTGTTCTATTTACAAATGCAAGTTTGGGGAACACAACAATCCCCTCCCTCTCGTTTAAGTGACTAACTCAGTGCTGGAGCTCGCGACTAGAGTACTAAGGTCAAAGTCACTTATCGATGCATTTTTCCAGCTCATTTGATGTGCCAGTTTCTATACATCTCACGATCTCGAGAAAATGATTATATTACAAAGTTTCCAATAGATTAATTTGTTTGTTGCAACTCTGTTCTTCAAAATATAGTACAGTCTGTTCATTCAGCGGGCTACCACTTGGATTGAGGGAAAACGAAACAAAATTGTAAACACAGACAGGTGATCTATTCTTGATACGATATTTCATATCCTCGATCAGAAGACCAACAGTTTGAAGATTTCAGATCTAGATTTTGCCAGTGGGGTGAGATCTTTGAAATCAAATTAAACCTGCCCTTTACACTCCACACCCACATTCTGATGCAAAGCGAAAGTTTTAATCCATTTCAAACTTTCGAAGGCCACAGTGATATCTGGCGGTTCATCAACCCTCCTTTTACAAAAAACCTTAAACGAGTTTTTATTCTTTGATTTTCCTATTTCCGAATCAGTCATTCCCGCAGTTCTACCGATGTTCACATTTCCTAATTCGTGCAGCTCTGTTTTAATCCAATCAGAGATAACTGTCATTGCGGGCTACCCTTTTGGTGCAAGGAACCGAGCTTACTCGACACATTTATATTGTGTGTGCGCGCGTAGCAACGGTAATCAGTTCATTAATCTAGACATTTATATAGATTTGCTTTCAACAAGTGGAGTAACTGAACATGAACGAAAAAAAAAACGAGGGTAGACAAACTTTGACTCAAAACAAGTCTAAAGAGAGTTATTACAGTAGCTATACTCCGAGTTTGCCCTTTGGACCGCCACGATCTTTATTAAATATGTCCAAATCAAGAGAGAAACATTGAAACTTGATGATAAAAGAAAGCAAAAACAATATAAAAATTAGATGATATTAAAATTTGCAAAAAGATATTTACCTCCAACACGAGAATGCGCTTGTATCGAACTGATATGCCATTCGCCAAGTTGTTTAGTACAATTTCAGAAAACCATATTGAGTAATTGAAATTAAAAATATCTGTATATATAGAACTATTGTTCCTGAATATTCTTCACATAACTACAAGGCAAATATTTTACGCCTGGCCTGGAAATGTAAAGTGAAAAAACGCTAGGCTATGTTTTTTAAGCTCACATTTCGGTTCCCTACAACACCACAGGACACTTATTGCCTCCTAGACTTACGAACCGTAGGCCAAGTTATTTTTGCAGCGCTATTTAGATGAAAAGAAAGTTCATAATATTCTCGCAAAAGAACAGCTTTTGCTGATACTTCTTTCAAACTGAACTTCACAAAATGAAGAAGAATTAATTTCCTATCTTCACATTTTAATAACACACGAAAGTTTGACTCCTCGCCTTTAAAATAAACACAGACACACCCCTAGCCTCTCTTTGTTCATTTTTTTTGAAGCAACACTCCGTCTCGTTCCATACCATACCTACACTACATTGAGACATTTTTTTTTCTATTTTACAGGCATTTCCTATCAGGTAGGCAAACTAAACGCATCAGAAACACGTCAAGGATGGAATTGCAACAGCGGATGCAAGGCTCCACAACATTGTACACTGCCACGTTGCACTAACGTGGTATTTCCACACACGTTTAGTGGATCTGGAACCGTAAGTAAAACCTAAGGAATTAAAAATTACCGTATTTCCCCCAAAAATAGCCGCGAGCGACTATTCGAGGGAGGCGATTATTTCAAATATTGCTCACTAGAAGTCGTTCCCTAAATATTTTGTTTTATTATCTATTAAATAATAATAGAAAAATCATCACATCAAATATACTATTGAAATATAAAATATGGCTCCTTGCATTGGCAGGAGCAATCCTGTTCCTTGCTTATTTTTCAATGTCAATATCCTTTGCGTTAAGCTATGGAAGCACCTTCACCCATACTTTTCTGGCAGGCACCTATCAGTTTACTCCAGACGAAGTAGAAACATTTTACAAGACAACCTAAAAACTGGGTATTCCGCTTCAAACTTTTTGGCAGTCATTTACTATTACACTGATTAAGCCAGGATACCGGTAGTACCTGATATTTTTTATCAACCAGGCAATTTGTCAATTTAATATTGAGGCCTGTAAAATACAGTGCAATTAACCTTGTACCACCTTATTAAACTGATCTCTGTTATAAACAAATGTTCTTATTAATTTCTTTTCAAACATTTCTCCTCGTCTGATCAGCAAAATACACACCTGTTGCGTTTGTTATATCGAGCTGTCTAGTCAAATTTGGCTTATTAA
>CALNXK010000077.1:210000-255000 GCA_942486035.1 Porites lobata | reverse complement strand
CTGACCCGTAACGTCCGTTGGAATGTATGTAACGAAATACAAGCAGCCCACATTCAGAGTACTTGGAGACTAGCTGAGGCTGAATTCATCATTATTAATAGGAAAAACATAAAACTGTTTCACCTCACGATTTCTGGTGATAGAAAGACTGTTTTTTTTTTAAACTTATATTTCACGTATTTGTTTGGATCCCGCTGCAGTTCGGACAAATGAACGCTGTCACGCGACAACATTTCCAAGATTCAACTCTCCTTAGCCGGATGGTAATTTCGAGTTATTCTCTTTTTCTGCGAATCTTTCATTTTCCTTTCTCTTTTAATTCTATATACTTCTATTTAGGATGGTTTTGAGCGCATAGCAAGGCTTAAAGTGGCGTTTACCACGCTATCCTTGGCCATATTGGCAACAGAGAAGTGTTTCGCCGAAGTGGCAACTTAACGGTAAATACGGTAACTTTGAACGGTTTTTACAACGTTAGTATACTTTGGCCGAAAAATGTTTTTCCGAAAACGTGATGTATATCCCTTCAATGTCTGATTCATCACTGTGATTGCTTTCAGCAGCGTTGGACTTTTGAGAAATTATTATTTTAAAATCAACTCTAACGCTCCATCTAATTATTTTAATATGCAATATTTGAAAATTTTTTTTTTATTCCCTTCGGCAGTTTTTCGATGTGTATCGAATGATATTGCATTAAAAGGCCTTTTTCTTCATCACTGTGTGGTTTTCTCGTTGTTTTGCGTCGCGATAGTGATTTCTGAACCGTTTTTTGTGAGAGCTTATTTTAGGCCTGATTTTGCTGTTACAAGACGGAAAAAGTTTGCGGCTCGATATTTTTGGTTTAAAGCGAAACTGAAACCAAAGAAATCCATTTTTGAATAGTATTCGGTAACCTCTACTCGGGAGATAAAAATTGGGCGATTTTATTTTTTAGCCGGAAATCATCGGTCGTTTCTTAGGCGCAGGGCCTCTGAATTACTGTACGGAAATGAGAATGAAGTGCACGCATTAGTGAGGTTGGCTTTCTACGAGAATCTCTTGATTAATGGGCAAGAATCATGTGTCTGTTGTCCGCATGAACGAGTGTCTACATTACATTTAAGACGCCCAATCAGGGCTTCAGGAGGGTTACGTACGTCCCTAGTCTAAATTTCAAAACCAGCAGTTGTTTTGCGTTTTGAGGAGGAAGCCATATCGCTGTCACAGTTTCAACCCATCGGGTTTGGGTCGTTTGTCACCATTTCTGTTCCAATGTCGCTGTTTCAAGGCCATGTCGCTTGTCAGAATTTACCCTAACTAGCTGGGCTCCTGCCCTAACAGGACCTCATTTCAGTGTGTATGAATGTAAAGGAAATGTAAGGGCCTTCCCCAGGGACAAAGAAAACTGACCGTATCATAGTGACGTCAAATTACTTCATTGTGTCATTCAAGTTAGACCTAGATGTTGGAAATGTTGAGTACATCGTGTCATTCTTTGTAATTTTGTTGGCCGTATCATGAACAGTTTTATAGTTCATGTTCGGCTGTTATCTGTAGAAAACGAAGCGCTTTTAAAATTAAATAAATTTTAATTGTCTTTAAAAACGTGCCTGAAATATCATGGGGATAGCTTCGGCTGATGTAGAAAGAAGGACTTGATTAGTATGTACCGAAGCGCTCTCTTTTGTAAACACTTTGGTCTTCTTAAAAAAATAAGCGAATAATTTTGAAACCGCTGGATGGATTTTCTTTTAATTTCAAATTCTCGAGATTAACCGTCTTTTCAGGTATTACCGTTAATTGTCAAGATTATTGATATCTTGTAAGGCAGTAAAATACGAAGGGCTGCGGCGACCTAAAAGGTTTGACAAAAGGAGGCTCTGATCGCCGCGTGGAGTCCTCATGTTACCAGAGATGATTTTCTTGTTACCATGGAAAGTCTTTTCTAAATTTAGGTGGCCTTTCTTTTGTCTCTGGTACAGTCGACTCTTTCTGAACGGAATTTTCTATTAGACGGATATCCCGGTAAAACGGACATCTAGAGTTAGTCCTTTCCTTTCTCTGATCCCCTAATTTGACAGTTTATAAGACGGACATCAGTCTTAAACAAAGAGTCAGTGCGCGCCCCAAAGTTTCCTCTTAGAAAAAGTTTACTCTTGCCTGAAGCTCCTAGTGGCGTCAATTGTGTTTTGTTGTTGTTGTTGTTGTTTTGTTCTGGAGAAGCAGTTTTGAACCTGGTAAGGGGAATCTTCTATACGTGAATGATAATATGTTATTTTATGAGCAGCTAGGAGAATGGACATTTGCTCTGCATTTTTAAATATGACCAGACTTATTGTCTCGACTAGCAGCTTATACCTCACATTCGATAATTAAATAACCTTAAAGGTCTGGATAGGTATAAAGCACTTATCAGATAAGGAGGAGATGCCTTTTGAGTGTTTCGGCGTATCTTCTCATAAGGAAGTAAATGTATTGAGAAACTGATTAACCACCCTTAGAAAAAAAAGTCGCCCAAAAAGATAAATTCAGCTCCCTTAAATAACGTAAGCCGGCCATCTCTTCACCCTCGTTTTGCGCTCTAACAGGTTAATTTTATCGTGATGGGACTTCATATTTAGTTTTCCATTTAATAAGTTTTAGACACTTAGGAGACCTGAAAAAAGCATAAGAGAGCTTTAGCAGTTTTGTCATCAGTCAACTATTTTCTCTGGTCACGCATAAAACTTGCATACAACATATGATTTAAAATAAAGGATCAACAAGACCCTTTAAATGTGAAAAACAACTGTTTTAGTCAGTTTTCTAATTTTTAGGTCTTCCCTGCTTATTCTTGGGAGCGTGATGCCTGCAGTCTAAAGACTGCTTAATCGTTGATTAAGCGGTATTAAGATGCACCTCGGTCAAAAAAGCTGTAGAATGAAAATGTCTTGTCAAACCTGGTCTAACCGGGAATAATAAAAAAATATATTTACTATATTATTATTATATTTACTATGCATACTAGGCGCCGTAAAATAATTTATCGTTTTTAGTGACGAAATCTCACGCTTTTAGAAGGCAAGCAGTATTGGAAGCCGTAATTTACTATTTATTTAAAAACTGGTTTTAATTAAGATGTCAACACTGAGTGGAAATAAAAACCGTCAAGTGGTTAATAAAATGATTTACTTGTGAGTTTTTACTTTTTTACTACATGTGTGGCTAGATTCTCCGAATATCGCGTACATGTTGGATTGAAAAGTCTGAAACTGGATTTCCAATGTATGCAATTAAGCTAGGTCTTAGCTGTGAGAAGATGATGTTTATGTTAATTTAAAGCCTGACAGCGTGCCGTTTATTCACTTTACATGCGGAAGTTGGAATGCAGGGTTTCACTAAAGGGGGTAGCCCCCGTAGCAGGCGTTAAAAGGGAAGGAGAAGCAGGAATTCTGGAGCCCGCGGGAATGTTGAAAACGGGAACCTTTTCTCCTCTTTTCCCTTTTTCTCCCTCCTCGCGCGCCCCTCGCGCTCTCACGCGCCCAATTCCCGCGTTCTCCTTCCCCTTTAAAAGCTGCCACGCAGGCTACTCTAAGGGGATTAAGCCCTTCTATTGTTACAGTGGTTTCTAAAAGGTTGTGGTTGTGTACATTGGCTTGCACCTCACACAAACTGCAAGCAAATGTGACGACATGAAGAAAGTATAATATCGAAGGTCAACCTTTGGAAACTGTTTATGTGAAGATTTAGGATTGTTTACTGCTGGTGATAAAATAACTGCTAAGGCTAATAGAGTTTTAGTGTTGGTTAAAAGGACTTGCAGGGACTTAAAGGACATTGATACTATGAAAACACTTTATTGTAGTCTTGTGAGACCTTTATTAGTATATTCATGGAAAACTTTTTTTTTTTTTTTTCCATGGGAAACTTGGAAGCCTCATACTAAAGGTAACATTGATAAATTAGAGGCTGTACAGCGAAGAGCCACCAGATGGATTACTAGGTCTGATGATGATTACGATACTAGACTATCTAAGTTAAAATTGTTCTCATTATTTAATAGGAGGTTCATTAGAGATGTTACGTAATTGATGGACATTATGATGCAGGCATTTCAAACAAGCTCATATTTTGTAAGGACAGAAACACAGGTTTTGACTTGTAATGAGGAAAAATGAAACACATGACCTTGATTATAGCCATTGATTTATTATGTGTTCCAAAACTGGTTGAAGATATCAACAAGCGGAATAAAAACTGCTGTCACTACTCCATTGAACACGGTGAATAAACATTAAAAAAAGGATTAACTTTTGTACTTCTTATTTTGGCTTGCACCCAATGAGAGAACTTTTGTCTTCAATCCGGATTTTGTGAGTGGGTTTGTTTATTTCGCTCTCTGATTTCGCAAGGAAAATTTGTCGGTGAGGCTAGATTCTAATTTCGTGTGGGAGAAAAGTCGAAAGTGACAGGAGGACGGCAAACGACAGATTCAAGTTGAAAATGTCTCAAAACAGAAAATGAGCAGATGAAGACAGCTCAAAACAATTCTAATCTATTGGATAGAAAATTCCATGAAACTACTAACAAGTGTGTAAAATTAATGAACAGTAAACGACAAGTAAAGTGGAATTGGTCAAGTGGTACAAATTCGCGTTGCCCGTTTGATAAACGTGATGCTTACACTGGACGAAAAAACGGATTTACTAATGTTTGCGAAAGGTGCAAATATGTGGTAAATTTGGAGCTCCAAATTTGCATTACATTTGCGCTGTCGGCTAAGGTGTGGGCAAATACATATATTTGCTAGATAGGTATTGATACGCAAAAGTGAAGTAAATGTAATGGTTTGATACAAATTTGATACATATTTGCAGCATGGGCAAATCTTCAACATTTCTACCAGTTTACTCAAATTTACATCCTTGGCAAAAATGACAGTTTTCCCTTTACTTCAAATGCAGGCAAAAATATTGCAAAACCCCTAATTTGCAGTGGTATTTGCTCTTGTTTTTCCAGGATACCAAAAGAACACTTTTGCATGTGGTTTACTCGTATTTGCCTTAAGAGCAAAAACAATAAACTTCTAGACATTTGGCTGTATCATAAATTTGCACATTTGCATCATAATTATCCATATTTGCAAGGGGAGCAAATATAGTGAGCTGCATAACATTTGCTGACAGTCAAAGGTGATGTGCATGTGACATTTCCTATATGTTTGATCCGTTTTGTGACTAAAGTAAATTTCCAATCTCAACTGTAACATTACATTGTTACAACAAAATTTTGTACTCGCTGTGAGACTCCGCCCAGAGGTCCAACCCCTTACATGCATCTTTCCTGTTAACTGTTTTATGTGCACTGTCATGTTAATATAAAGGAATCAGAAACCAGTTAATTTTTTTTTTTCAATTTTACATTCACAAATTTCTTCTGTTAGTCTTTTTACAGAACAAAATGACAGATAGTCTACCCTGTCACATACTTTAACTCAGGAAATCCCTATCCTTTCATACCTGAAGCATGAAAAAGGTGTCCCTTTCTGACAGCGCCCCTGGCATAAACCTTTCCTGGGCTACTAATTTAAAGCAAATACACTAATTCAAATCCACTCGTTCTTAAGGTCCAGTAGTCAGATCATTGATGCACTGTATTTCCTACAGTCAGGGCCATAGCCAGTATGAGGCAAACCGAGGCACTTGCCTCTGTCATTTAAGGTTTGATCTTGGCAGTGTTTGGTTTCAACTTAGCCATCATAAAGACCCTGAATAGCTAGGCGGGGAATTCAACCATGGATATTGCCTCAGTCCTTATTTTTTTCTGTCTACGGCCCTTGAACTTGGGATACAAGGAGGATCTACAGGAGCTACCGGTCGAATTGTCAAATCCTACCTGACAAAGCCCCAACCCCCCCCCCATAAACAATGAACAGACCTTTATTGGGTTACAGGATCACAGGAGCTCTGAGTTGGCCTTAGATCATGAAAAGTCTAGAGCTGTAAAGAAAAAACTAAGGTGGTGAAACAAATTAACATGCAGCCTTTAAACTTCTGGACTGGGTTGCTCAAAGATGGGTTAAGATAACACAAGGTTAGGTCCAGTGGTCAGATCATTTACTGTATTTTTTGTACATCACACTAAAAAATCAAATTTGGTCCGAAATAAAAAGTTTTGTGGATTTCAAACTCAGTGTTGTGATTACTCACTTGTACATAATTTCCTCATGGCCATTTAACCAACAAACTTAATTCAATTTAAAACCAACAATTTTAGTTTAACCAGTATTTGTTGTAGTTTTGACTGCCCACCTAGAGATGACCACATCTCGATGGCCGGCTTCCTAAAAATGACCACATTTTGAAAACCCAACAGCCAATACTACAACAAAATATGGTGAAACTGCTCACAATTTTATTTGAACATTAACTCAGCTGACAAATTTATGAAAGGCTAATTTTTCTTACTTTGTTGTTTGCAACCCCGAGTTTGAGTTTCACTGATTTTAATGTTGATTTTGAGTTTTACTGTTCATTAAGTACTACCTATTCAATCCAAAAAGTCATAGCATTTTTTGCTGGCTAGAATTCACCTGAAGCCTAGTTATTTGCTTGGGATACAAGGAGGATCTACAGGAGCTACCGGTCGAATGGTCAAATCCTACCTGAAAGGCCCCCCCACACAATAAACAATGCACAGATCTTTATTGGATTACAGGAGCTCTGATTTGGCATTGGATCATGAAAAGTCTAGAGCTATAAAGAAAAAAACTAAGGTAGTGAAACAAATTAACATGCAGCATTTATCCTTCTGGACTGGGTTTGCTCAAAGATGGGTTAAGATAACACAAGGTTGGGTCCAGTAGTCAGATCATTTACTGTATTTTCTGTACATCATACTAAAAAATCAAATTTGGTCCGAAATAAAAAGTTTTGTGGATTTCAAACTCAGTGTTGTGATTATTCACTTGTACATAATTTCCTCATGGCCATTTAACCAACAAACTTAATTAAATTTAAAACCAACAATTTTAGTTTAACCAGTATTTGTTGTAGTTTTGACTGCCCACCTAGAGATGACCACATCTCGATGGCCGGCTTCCTAAAAATGACCACATTTTGAAAACCCAACAGCCAATACTACAACAAAATATGGTGAAACTGCTCACAATTTTATTTGAACATTAACTCAGCTGACAAATTTATGAAAGGCTAATTTTTCTTACTTTGTTGTTTGCAACCCTGAGTTTGAGTCTCACTGTTCATTAAGTACTACCTATTCAATCCAAAAAAAGTCATAGCATTTTTGCTGGCTAAAATTCACCTGAATCCTGGTTATTTGATCTTGGGATACGAGGAGTGGGGTTGTGGCTTCCCCAAAAAATTCTGATGAAGAGAGGGTCTTCATATACAGGAGCTACCGGTCAAATCCCACCCAACAAAGCCCCCCCCCCCACTCCTTAAAAAATGAACAGACCCCTACTGGGTTACAGGAGCTCTGAGTTGGCCTTGGATCATGAAAAGTTATAAGCTATAAAGAAAAAACTAAGGCGGTGAAACAAATTAACATGCAGCATTTATCCTTCCAGGCTGGGTTGTTTAAAGCTGGGTTAAGATAACCCAAGGTTAGTACGAAATATGAATTCAGATATGAAAGTTTTAAAAACAAATTCATTTGAATTCCTTTTGTCTACAATTTGGTGATTTGATACTTAAAAAAAAAGGAAAAATTATCTAACAAAATGCTTTTGATTAAAAGGAAAAAGAAACGCAGGTTAAAATCTAACACTGGGCTAGTGCTAATCGGTCTTTGGAACAACTGGGCCCCGGTCTTTTTTTAGGTCCAATTCTAAATCACATAACCACTTCGAAGTGAGTCAATGGTACATAACCTGGGCATGTGTTACATACCCCTTCTGTCATTTGATAATAGTAAAGCCTAGGGTCGCACAATGGGCAGGGATCTCCAATTACTAAAACTAAAAATTCAAAATGACACAGTAACTGTTGTATACAGTTACAGAGGGCCCACACTACCTCCCCTTTACATTAAGTAAATACACTACAACAAATCTACTGGACAAAGGTCCAGTAGTCAGATCATTTACTGTATTTTTTCTACATCATAATATTATTATTAAAAAGCTAACAATAACAAGGCCACCCACAGTACCTTAAATTTGGTAAAAAAAAAAAAAGGTTCTGTGCATTTCAAAGTCAGGGTTGAGATTATTCACTTGTACACAATTTCCTCATGGCCATTTATTCAAGAAACTTCACATCAAAACTGACAATTTTGTTCTTACCGCTATTTGTTCTAGTTTTCACTGACTATACCTAGAGATGACCACATCTTGATGGTAAGCCTCCTAAAAATGACCACATTTTGAAAGCCCAACAGCCAATACTACAACAAATGGTGAAATTGCTTTGTATTTCATATCATTTGTGAATAGAAACTCAGCACAGACATGAATGAATAATTTCTTTCCTGCTCTTTACAACCCTGATTTTGAGTTCAATATGATTTGTCTTTTTAAACTGCTCAAACAGACTGGTGAGATTTATATCAGCCTTCACTCAACAACAATAACATCAGGTGCATTTCTTCACTTAAACCTAAACTTCTTAGACCAACAGGGTTTACACCATCAATATTATTATACTCTTTTACTAAATGAGCCGAATTTTAATAGATTTATTTAGAAAAGGAATTCACCCAGTAAGATGACTTTTTGATTTTCCTTTTTAAATAGGAATATGATATTTTATAATTGCTGGACAAAAAAAAGGTTCCAGCTAAAAATTTGTTTTGAGCAGTGACAGTAAATCTCAACTTTGGATCTGTCTGAAGGCATTTTCTTTGCCCTTCCACAAAATCACTCTCTACTTTCACTTTGCCAGAAACTTTTGCCATGACTTAGTAACGCCAAGTGAAAACATAATATCTGAGGCATATTTCTTAAGCTATATGTCAGTGCTAGTGAGCAGTCATGGACTGCTGTTTTGAAGGGGCATCCGATAGCAAGATAGCCTTTCCAAAATCAATGAGCATTGGGTGGTACATATTGTTTACCTCTGTAAGAATAATGTTGTCACTCTTTATATCTCTGTGGGGAAACCTCTATGAGTGCAAAATTAATGTTCTATAGCTTCACACAATTTCAGTACATTATGTTCCCGCAGAGCACTGTGAAAGGGACATGGATTTCCTTAGCAGGGCACCGCACAAAGAACAAGAAAAATAATATTGTAAAGATGGTAAAAATATAACCCAAGGAAGTACATGTGAGGTTTCTGTTTTGTGACATTTACCCCAAACAGATGGGGTATTGATGGATGGGAGCATTCAGTATATAAGCTTCAATTCTGTCATCTTGTGAAGAGGAAAAAATGATTACTGTAAATAAATTGAGACCCACTGGAATACCCCTGTAGCATTTCTTCATGCACAGACCACAAACAGCTTCCCCATGCTGAACCTGTATTTCATTGACCTCTTTATCTTTTGGAGAGTTCAAGTGATGCAACTCAATTTCAAGAACACTGGAAATAACTCCTGTACCACTCAAGGAAGAATCTGAAACAAATACACAAAAAAGTCACTAAACCCACTAAAAATAACTGTTAACTCTACCTTTATTGATAATATTGTGAAATTAAATGAATTATGTTACTTGTGTTGCCATTATCTTTATGAACATTATAAATACACATGTGGCACATTTTAGCATTTTTGACCTTTTGACTCAGCTTACATGTACAGCTGTATCATTATAAACTATTATAAACAAAACAACCTTGTATATGAAAACATGACAAAACAAAACAGAAAAAAATGACAGTAACGCATATAAAATAAAGGCTCCACCCTACCCCTGTCAAAATCAATGGTACATGTACAGGTATTACGCTCAATATGTCAATATAGCGCCAGAGGTAGTATAAATTACTCAAGCAATTAATCTTGAGCTACTTCTGCCAAATACCAATAAATTAGCATTTTAACATTGCATAACTACATATTTTGCTGACTTAACACCACTTAAATTTTTCAACAAGGCTTTTTTCAGCTGGATCACTACAATACGCACGCGACACGCGTGCTCATACATGCTACAAATGTAAATATGGATGCAAATGTAGTTTATTCCCGGTTATAACATAGATGTGGCAGTAGAAGCACGATATACAAAGCAAAATACATCGACTTTACCTTTTAAATTTCGAATATCCTTGAGAAGAAATCCAGCAACATAGGCAATCTCTTCTCCCGCCAAATCGCCAAAAGACCGCGCGCCTCCGCGCGCCCGATTTCCCAAGCATTTGCGCCTCAGTGGTGCTGGTCAGCGACAGTCTGCAGAACCGTTCGAGAACGAGGCACAACAATTGAAATTCGTCGACCGTTAACACGTTCCACTGCCATCGATTTGCCATCAGCTTTTACTTCGTACGTTTAACGCCATATTTATCAAGAGGTTTCGAATTTTCCTTCTTTGTGGGGTTGACTGTCGAGTATGGAGGAATCGGCCAGTCTTATTTGTTCGAATTTATCGAACGAATGTGTCCTCGAAGAACTTATAAAAATAATCGCTCGAACTCGAGGGAACTGCATACTTATAGATCCTTCGACGAAAATCCACCATGAAAGGCATCTAGATAGCTCCATCGGCGACGATCAAGTAGTAACGAGTGGATCCAAGAAAGCAGCCGTTAGTACTTAGTAAATAGACTTCGGTGAATCGATGCTGTTTTAATTAGCAGACATTGTAAAACTAAGAAGAGGCAGGAGAAATGTTGAGGACAAACAAATGCTGAGGGAGCAACTAATCGGGAGTAAAAGAAATGCTCAGTAAGTATAAGAAAGTTCGTTGTTACTGTTAAGCCATTAATGATGCTATTTGATAATACCTACTGGCTACATTTGCATTCCAATATTCAGTAATCAACAAGGACCACCCCTTCTCCTGAAACTTTATTTGTCCTGTTGTTGTAAAAAATACTGTAATCTTTTGTTTGGTTGTTCTCTTCAGATAAATGGTCTTGGAAAATTTAATAAGAATTGAAGCAAGTGTTAATTCCCCTCTATTAGGCCAAAATTAACCTTATCCTCTAGTGCCTACTTTCTCCAAAGGCTTTTCCAAAATTTAAAAGGGGAGTAAAGGTAGTGACTGCCATGGTGCTGAAAACATAGTGTAGCTAGAATTTAGATCATGGTACCCTGCTTTCACTGATTGTTTTTTATGATCACCCCATGTAAGGGATTCTGGAATCCGGGAAATTTTTGCTTATGGAATCCAGAATTCGGGCAATTTTTGTCGCGGAATCCTAAATTCTGAGCTTTGAAATCTGAAATACAAGTCAAACGATTGGAATCCAGAAACCAAGCAATCCACTGAAAAAGGTTCCGGAATCCGCAGCGTGGAATCCAGAATCTAAAACTGTCTTGGATTCCCTCATATGAGGCAATTATAGTATAATTAAACTTTTGTTCCCAAGATACACTGTAAGTGATGGCAATATTGCAGAAGAAGCAGGTTCATGAAGTTTTAAGTAATATGTCAATAATGTTGTTATGGTAGTGATGTAGTGGGACACTCACTATAAAATTAATACAATGATTTACCTGGAGTCAATTGTCTTGTTACAAAAGGGTTTCTCGCATTCATTTTTTCGTTTTGTTTTTGCTCAAAGAAGGTCTTAGTTTTAACAGGTACAGTGTAATCAGGATTATGATGACCGCTTGGGGTTAGATTTGAGACATGAAAGTTACGAGCCAGCAATTTGTTTAAACTAGTTAATTTTGATATCAGTTAACTCAGGAAATAACTAAGTTTAGTCACCTAGTGTGACTGCAGCCAGTAATAATACATGTAATATCTAATAGCAACCTTTTTTGCTATAAAAGGCTAGAATATTTAGACAGAAAAGGACAATAGTATTTTTCATGACAAGCATCTACAGCTTTAGTTTCAATATTAATGGTCTCAATTATGTATAATTTCTGTTTGTTGCAGAAAAAGCTGAAGAGACAACCCTTTTCCAGTCAACCTCTATTTCGAAGAAGGATTGTTGTAAGTTCAAAGCTTGTATAATTGTGGAGTACATGTCTTCAGAGCAAGGCAATACAGACCAAGGAGATGACAAATCCGAGAAAAGTGCTTTGCAGGAGGCCTCTAGCATGGAGGAGTCAACAACTTAGCCTGTAAAAACCTCTTTGCCAAGCTGAACAGTAAAGCAAAATTAAAACAGTCACATGTAAGCTTGTCATTACTCAATGACAATAGAAAGGACGAATGGCTTCTCCTCAGAGCAGGAGGCACCAGATAATGCTCCTGAATTTGCTTTGTGATAAGGAAATATAAGTTAATCCAAGGCTCTTAAAGAAATTCCAGATTATTTACGACTGGTCATACTTACAGGTACATGTACATGTAGCTCTGCAAATACAGTAATCCTTTAATCACTCTCTGTTTATGACACTCTTTTTTAGAAAAAGATAAATCTGTGTAAACAGTGCAAATCCTGATGGTTTTGATTTGTCCTGAGAATTCTGGTGGCAGGTAGATCAAATTGGTTGATGTGATAAATTTTTCATTAGAATCCTTTGGCTATTGTTTGCAAGTAATGTACCAGTCAGCAGGTTAAAAAGGCCAATTAATGTACAAATGTTTCTTTTAAATCTGTTTGCTTAACTGCAAGCATTTGAGTTCTGCTGGCACCACTTCACAGTACATTTGTACCGATTACAGCAATTGCAACTGACCTGCTTGAACAAAAAAAACAAAACAAATTTAGGTACACCCTGCTTTTTGTCATGATTTGTTACGGAATTTTGCAAAGGATTGCAACATGACTCAAGAAAAAGAGTAATGAGAGACAGCAGTGTAGTTATTTTGCAGGGTAGCCAGATCAACCTTTTGTACTACATGTATATGTATACTGAGTTTAAAATAATTATTACCTTCTTTCACTGGGACCAACTACAGTGACAATGGTAATGTTGACATGCTGTGGAATACTTATAGCTGGTCATTACTTTCATGACCCTCAATTTTCTTAGAACGGGGCAAGTACTAGAAGCTCCGGCTGGTACTTCCTCTAAGAGCATATCCAATACTATACAGGAACCATTAGCAACGAAAATGAAGTTAAAGAAGTCTGATCTGAATTTGAATAGCTGTATGTACCTAAACTATTTCTTAGTTTGCTAAATGCTATAACCCAGTTGTTATACCAGCAAAAATTGTAAATTGGTAGCAAGAATTAGGCCTTTCATTCTGATAGAGCCTAAAGAAAAAAATGCCACCAGAATCAAATTTTGTTTAATTTGTAAATAGCAATAAATGCAAAAATACTAATTATTTATTAAAATGGTGTTTTGAGGGTTCCATTTAGTTGAAACAGGATTTGGTCCTTAGATACAAAAGTTTAAGTAAGAAATAGTCTTGTCATAAGTAAATTAATAATTGGTCCAAGGGTGAAAGGATTTTTAACCTGTTTCTGAGTTGCAAAAACCTAAAGAACTGAAACAGGTTTGAGGCAACTCTGAAACACCTACAGCTGTATGTAGAATATCTTACACATTTAGATGAAGAACACTTTCTTATAATATTAATAGTTAGTAATGATCTGATAGAGCATAGAGTGGAGACAAGTAAACATCAACGAACAGTAAAATTGGGAATTAATATGAAGAGCTGTATGTACAGCTTTATACTGTAGTTTGTAATGTCTGTAATAATGTGTAAGCCACTTTGGTTTATGGAATAAATCATTTAAACATTAATGGAAGGTCACTGCTAGAATTTCTTTCAGTAACTTTAATGTTTGATTAATTATGGCCACTTGTTAAGAACCTGAAGTGAGCCATATTATAA
This sequence comes from Porites lobata, assembly GCA_942486035.1. Classification (NCBI taxonomy): domain Eukaryota; kingdom Metazoa; phylum Cnidaria; class Anthozoa; order Scleractinia; family Poritidae; genus Porites; species Porites lobata. The sequence continues at coordinate 241,160 of CALNXK010000077.1, read as the reverse complement.
TTAAAAATATTTTTAAAATTTTATCGCATTTGCTACAACCCAAGCAAACTCGTTTAAACCTTGGAATTTACATTTGCTACTGGAGAAAACGTGCTCAATTTTATGGGTTTGATGACATTTGCTAACCAAATTAAAGTCAGAATTTGATTACATTTGCTACCTGAGCGAAAAATTGTACAATACTAACAGTTTGATCGGATTTGCCGCCCAAGCAACTTTGTTCAAAACTTGACTTTTGACCACATTTGCCGCTACAAGCAAAATTTTGTGTTTAATCAAATTTGCACACCCTAGAAAATTTGTTCAAAGTTTAGGTTTGCTAACATTTGCTTCGTGAGCAAACATGTTTAATACAAAGAGTTTGGTTACATTTGCCATGCAAAGCAATCTGGTTCAATTATGAAAATTTGATCACCCATGATAACCCAAGCAAACATTGTTCAAATTAGATACTTCGCTCACATTTGCAAAGCTGCGTAAACGTTCTGAAAATAACAGGTTTACATGCGTTTACATCGAAAGCAAAAGCTGTGCAAAACAGCAGATTTGCGCTATCATTTGCGTAATGTGCAAATATAGTTCAAAGAAACATATTTGCCTACACATTTGAACCATCTGCAAAAGACCCTCAAATCCATGGCTGCCCTTATCTTTGCACCAAGATGTAAATGTTGTGCAAATGTGGCATTTACCGTCATTGCTACGGATAGCAAATCTAGTGCAATATCAGTCTTTGCTCTTGCGCAAAATTGTGCAAATGTGGTATTTGCTACACATTTGCTGTAATTTGGCTACCCTAGTAAATCCATTTTTTCGTCCAGTGTTAAACTCTCTTAAAACTTAGTGGACTTCAGGGAGAACTAATGTCCCGGAATATCCTGACTCGCAAAGTTTTAACTTTGACTGAGAAGACCTTATCGCCTATTTTGTTTAGCTTGACTGCAGTGCTTGCAGTTTACTCATTTGATATGCGGAAGTTCAAAGTAGAATACCTCGGAATGAAGGATCAGGGGTTTATTCTAATTAAGCCTCTCTACTTTTAAAGTGCACGTGGTTTCGAAAAAGGTTGCAGTGGTGTACATTAGCTTAACCTGACAGACTGCAAGCAAAAGTGACATATCCCTCTAAGAATCACAAGCGGAAGGCTTTAAAGAAAAAGCTAATTCAAGCTACCTCTACTTAATGAATGTTTTAGATCTCCTTCTATAACGTCCGAAAATCAGATGCACTTTTCTGAAAGTACTCTATCAGCTTACCGTTTACTGACTGTTTCAAAGCCGCAGAAAGAATACTTCCTAAATGTTCCATTAAAGGGATTGCATACGGCAAGCGGGCGCTTTCTAGACATTATCCACACTTGCCACGGGCCACTGCAAAAAACCCCTTAACATTTACTTGCCTTTCGCAAAGAAGTGACAGTTTTCTAAAGAATTATCATCACTGAACCGTTTAACAATTTAAACCACGAAACAACGTGCGTATGCAAGCATTGAATGAAAAAGAGCTGAGGGCAGTTTCCAGGATCCATGTACTGGTTTTCGTCCTTTCAGCAAACGTAATGCATTTGAGGGTGGGGATAAAGCCTTCTTAAACTCAGTGCGTGGAATACTGCACGCAAATAAAAAGAATAAAATCAGCTTTCCTTTGCCAAGAGGGTCATATCTCATGTTTGACCGTCTAAGCTGCCCCAACTAGGGTAAGCAACTAGCATTTGGTAACAGACTTTAGATTATCATTGCTCTTACAAATCTCTATAATTACTGTTATTTATAGGAATATTTTAAAGGTGCTTTAGAAAGAGTTGCGCTCAAAATATTTTGATCAACTATTTTCAGATAGAGCCGTCTTGCACTGCACTCTGGGACCACAGCGGCACACCTTTTACTGAGTTCCTGAAAGCGTGCCTCTATCAAATCCTCTATTAAATTTACATGTTATATGAAATCAATAAAAAGGCAAAAGGACACTGTAATTCGAACAGTGTGCCCAGCTCCATAAGACAGCCAGTTTTCATTAATCTGAATGTAGTGATGAAATACTTGGCAGAAGTCAATGTTCATGAGTCCTTTTTTTCTTCTTGTTAATATGCAAGACATTAAATTCGCTCCTTTGAAGCAAAACATATGATTAAGCACACGCCTACTTAAAGTTACAATACCGTTAAAAGCCAAAGAAAATGTTGTTTTTGAAGATGACTACCACAAAGGTTGTTGAAACGTCTGTTTAATGTCTCAACAGTGACCCCATTCAGGACAACACCCACCCAGACGATCACATTCCACCTACGTTTGAAATGACTCCTGGGCTCAAACATTAACTGTAAATGAAACAATTTCAAATTTGGGTCATGTTGCACTTTCAGTACCCAATCAGCTTGTTTTTACTTGTTGAGAGGATTTGGCATACATGGCTGATTTGTCAAACATTTGGGAACGTTTGTACCGCTATAAAACAACCCATCCAGATGTCGACAGGTCATTTACATCTTGGTTCAGCAGCCAGATGGACATCAGAAAATTTGCTCTTTTTGTCTTTCTCCTAAAACTGGGGATTCTCCCTCTAACAGTAAAAGGTATGCCACTCTTCTTTTCATCGTAGGCCGTTGTAATCTGCATTTGTACGTTCTTATACCTAACAAAAGGCAAATATTACTTTTTTTCTTTTAACATAGTTAAAAATTCTTACAATTTCATCTCCTGAAAATTAATTCATCTCGGTCGGAGACTTTCTATTTTGTTAAGTATTCTTTAAGGAAAATGCATGTACTGGTATTTAGACCTCATATAAATCTAGAAGGTCTGATAGTTTCTCTTATATTTTTGAATTTCGTAGTGTTCTATTTACAAATGCAAGTTTGGGGAACACAACAAGCCCCTCCCTCTCGTTTAAGTGACTAACTCAGTGCTTGAGCTCGCGACTAGAGTACTAAGGTCAAAGTCACTTATCGATGCATTTTTCCATCTCATTTAATGTGCCAGTTTCTATACATCTCACGATCTCGAGAAAATGATTATATTACAAAGTTTCCAATGGATTAATTTGTTTGTTGCAACTCTGTTCTTCAAAATATAGTACAGTCTGTTCAGTCAGCGGGCTACCACTTGGATTGAAGGAAAACGAAACAAAATTGTAAACACAGACAGGTGATCTATTCTTGATACGATATTTCATATCCTCGATCAGAAGACCAACAGTTTGAAGATTTCAGATCTAGATTTTGCCAGTGGGGTGAGATCTTTGAAATCAAATTAAACCTGCCCTTTACACTCCACACCCACATTCTGATGCAAAGCGAAAGTTTTAATCCATTTCAAACTTTCGAAGGCCACAGTGATATCTGGCGGTTCATCAACCCTCCTTTTACAAAAAACCTTAAACGAGTTTTTATTCTTTGATTTTCCTATTTCCGAATCAGTCATTCCCGCAGTTCTACCGATGTTCACATTTCCTAATTCGTGCAGCTCTGTTTTAATCCAATCAGAGATAACTGTCATTGCGGGCTACCCTTTTGGTGCAAGGAACCGAGCTTACTCGACACATTGTGTGTGCGCGCGTAGCAAAACGGTAATCAGTTCATTAATCTAGACATTTATATAGATTTGCTTTCAACAAGTGGAGTAACTGAACATGAACGAAAAAAAAAACGAGGGTAGACAAACTCGGACTCAAAACAAGTCTAAAGAGAGTTATTACAGTAGCTATACTCCGAGTTTGCCCTTTGGACCGCCACGATCTTTATTAAATATGTCCAAATCAAGAGAGAAACATTGAAACTTGATGATAAAAGAAAGCGAAAACAATATAAAAATTAGATGATATTAAAATTTGCAAAAAGATATTTACCTCCAACACGAGAATGCGCTTGTATCGAACTGATATGCCATTCGCCAAGTTGTTTAGTACAATTTCAGAAAACCATGTTGAGTAATTGAAATTAAAAATATCTGTATATATAGGACTATTGTTCCTGAATATTCTTCACATAACTACAAGGCAAATATTTTACGCCTGGCCTGGAAATGTAAAGTGAAAAAACGCTAGGCTATGTTTTTTAAGCTCACATTTCGGTTCCCTACAACACCACAGGACACTTATTGCCTCCTAGACTTACGAACCGTAGGCCAAGTTATTTTTGCAGCGCTATTTAGATGAAAAGAAAGTTCATAATATTCTCGCAAAAGAACAGCTTTTGCTGATACTTCTTTCAAACTGAACTTCACTAAATGAAGAACAATTAATTTCCTATCTTCACATTTTAATAACACACGAAAGTTTGACTCCTCGCCTTTAAAATAAACACAGACACACCCCTAGCCTCTCTTTGTTCATTTTTCTTGAAGCAACACTCCGTCTCGTTCCATACCATACCTACACTACATTGAGACATTTTTTTTTTCTATTTTACAGGCATTTCCTATCAGGTAGGCAAACTAAACGCATCAGAGACACGTCAAGGATGGAATTGCAACAGCGGATGCAAGGCTCCACAACATTGTACACTGCCACGCTGCACTAACGTGGTATTTCCACACACGTTTAGTGGATCTGGAACCGTAAGTAAAACCTAAGAAATTAAAAATTACCGTATTTCCCCCAAAAATAGCCGCGAGCGACTATTCGAGGGAGGCGATTATTTCAAATATTGCTCACTAGAAGTCGTTCCCCAAATATTTTGTTTCATTATCTACTAAGTAATAATAGAAAAATAATCACATCAAATATACTAAGCATGGGTTAGTTTTCCAAATATGGCTCCTTGCATTGGCAGGAGCAATCCTTTTCCTTGGTTGTTTTTCAATGTTAATATCCTTTGCGTTAGAGCTTGAATCGTCACTGATCAGTTTTGCTGGATGAGATTCCACTTCAGCTTTGTTTGTTATCCAACGTGCCAATTTTTAACTTGGCGGGGAGAGGATGAAAGAAAGAGAAGATAGCAAGAGAGGTGGGGGTAGGGAGCGGTTATTTGAGGGGGCGATTAATCGAGGAACGGCTATTTTTCGAGGAAATACAGTAGTCTAATCTTAAGGGATGGCGGCAACTTTCTTTTGTTAGCAGACCACAATAAGCTTCTTAAGAAACTAATGTTTGCAACAAATTTTGATTTGCCAATTTAAAAAAATGAGGCTTTTGTAACGTTATGACCTCAAACAATTTAGTGCGCATAGGTATGTTCAAGTGCTCCCTAATCCCTAGGATGCGTGTGTTTTCAGAGAAAACAAAACAATACGAAACAAAAAAAGCCAGAGAATTCTGACAATAAAAATAGGCTAGAAGACCTTTAACCCTTGGAATGGGGTAGGGAATGGAGGTGGGCGGGATGTGCTCGATTGGGAGTGGAATTAGACTCTTTTTCTTTTCAGATTTAGTGAGAGAAGTGCACCCACACACAAGCGTGGAAGCCGCCAGAAGCGCGCGAGAAACGAGGACAGCAGTCTCGCCCTTTCAGTCACGCGCGTCGTCAGTTGCGTTTCTCGCGTGTTTCGCTCGACGGATTAAGAAAAAAGAGAGACTGCTCGTAGTCTAGGGTTGAATTTTTGCCTGCAAATTTTCATTGATGCTTATCTTTACCTAACGCATTTCAGGTTCGAGTCTTTGTGTCATTAAGCCACCAAGATCAGTCATCAGATGCAGTTCATTCACCTTCCGCCGTGTGGGCAGAGTCCATAAGTACAGCTGGATTTCAGTTATGCTCGCGTGCAACAGGCTCTACAAATGACACTGGCATTATCAACTGGGTAGCATTCCAGGACAAACCCATGTTAACGCATGGAAGCGTTACTTTTAGCGGAATATGGACAACAGAAACAAAGTGTGAGAAGGTGGCCTTTTCTCAGGTTAGACAACAATAATTGATAACAAGTATTTAATTTTGTTATAAAGGTGTAACACGGACATAGCAAAGTACATTGCTAAAAGTCTTTTTAAGCTTTCTCTCGGGCTTAGTTTCAAACTTTTCCTTCCATCGCCTTTAGATAAGCCATTTTCATGTTTTACTTTGGAGGTAGTGATTGAATAATGCTTGACCGTTTTGAATGTATTGATGTGTTAAAGGTAATTTGGAAAAAAAAGTCTATTTTTTTAATGATATTAAATTTTTAGCATTAAACTTAACACAGTTGGCCCGAAAAGGAACATTGTTGTTTGTAACTTTATTTAAGTAATGGGGCAAATAAGATGCATTCACCAATATTTTCAACACTTCGTAGAAAGAGGTGAAAAAGGGGTAGAATATTGAGTTAATGGGAATAAGACAAGTAGATTTAATTAATCTTCTCCCCTTAGCCTTTGATAAATCCTTAATTTCATTTAAGTGCCGCTAAGTACTTCATGGACACGTTCCTGCTGATTTATCTTTCGAGAAGCTTGTTTATTTTTCAATCTATAGTTTTTGATATATTGAACATTTTTTTGCAGAGCTTTGCTTCCAAGCCTCGTGTATTTGCCTCTGTTAAGTACACTCGCAGTACAAAGCCAAATGACGCTATGTACTTATGGTTAGAGAACGTCAACTCTGGAGGATTTGAAGTGTGCTTAAGGGAATTCTTGCCCTTTGATGGAAAACACCAAGATGCAGTTGTGGTAAGTGAAGAAAAATGTCCGAGAAACTATAGTATTGATGAAAACAAACAAACAAACAAAAAAAGTTGACTTTGCCACACTTCGGCAGCCCGGAGACCCAATTAACCAAAACGTTTTTGACGCAATTAAGGTCAGTGTCGTGTCTCACGTGTCTCATGCAGTCATTTCTTGTTAAAGGAAATGTGGTTCGAAACCTGACGCAACTCGTCTTGTAAAGAAAAGGGTAGCAAATTAAACATTATTTTCTTGTCCACAGGACTGGTTTGCATTCACTGGAAATGGGAGTCAACTTAATTTCACAATAATTGGGGAAGAAATCTTTCCAAACAGTGGAAATCCATCGGCCAAAAACAACTACGGCTTCTGTCAGGTGAAAACTTTAGTTCTAACAAGAACATTTAGCAAGCCAAAGAACACTGATTTTTTAGTGGTTAAGTTCACACTAAAGAAAACTTAAAATACAGTAAACCCAAGCTTACCAGGCCATGCTAATCGACATTGTATTCAAAATGGCAATTCCCAGATGAGTGCGACATGTTTATCTCGCGATTTTGATGTTGGCATATTTCACGATTCTTAAATTTCGTGACTTTGCGAGAATTTTATATTTTGAATCTCTTCAATTTCGCGTTGTAGACAGTGGGCGAATATTAGAAGTGGGGACTTTACAGAAGATGGGCAAAAATAGAGGGAGAAGTGAGCACGTTCAGATCCATTTACTAACTTACATGACTTTTTTTACCTATTTCCAGGAAGTGCCTTTCAATACGACCTTTTACAAATCGCCAATTGTGATTCTTTCCGTAAATCATGAGTATAATCTTAAGGTCAAGGGAAGTCGTCCTCCAGAGAATAATATAATATCAGCCTGGCTAGAGGTAGGTTTGCTTTTTCATTCTAACCTGAGAAAACAGCCGGCCCGACATTTCGCGCGACGCCACCACTAGTTTTCCCACAAAATGAGGAAAACCCCGAAAACCCCGTTTCACGACGCAATTACTGGCTTTCCCGTGAAAAGACGTCTGTGGAACGAGTGTAGAAATTCCATACTGATGACGTGTACTTCCCAGATCAAGATAGTGCTTCTGATTGGTCATGCTGCAAAATAAATTTTCTTTAACCACTCAAAAGCACTGTATGCCCAGATCTGCGTAGTGACACATCATCAGTACGCAATTTCAGCGCTCGTTCCTCAGACGTCTTTTCACGGAAAAGCCAGTAATTGCGTCATGAAACAGGGTTTTCCTCACTGGGTTATTTTCTTGATGGTCACTTAAGGTTAATGATAATGAACAGGGACTTTTTCAGTGCTTTGCTACATTATTCTATTCAATTGTTTGCTTGAACTCTCACGACACCTTTGAGACCCAAAAGCCCATATCCCTTGTTCAATCAGGGGAGAGAAGAAATCCGTTTATTCTAGTAAATTTGTAAAAGGACTGTGAAAACTGTGAAAAAACCATAAGAAAACAATAATTTGGATCTGATCCATGAATTTCATGACTTAAAGGTATCGTCGTAGAAATCAAGAAGATATTATGGATTTTCTAGTAACTGATGAGTGCTATCACATTTTGCTGTAGGAAGTTGGATTAGAATCTATGAAGGTCTGCGTTAAAGACCTCAGTGGATTAGGATCGAGTCATGATCCCTTGATTGTCAGCTACGCTGTTACTGGAGGTTGTTTATAATTTTCCTATTGTAATGATCACTATTTCTAGCAAGAACTATTGTTATTTTTATTATCATTATTACTATTATTTTTATTGATACCTTTTAGAAGTTCTTATATGTAGGAATACATTTCATGACATAATTAAAGAAACACTGGAGTAAAAACACTGATATACCTTATTCATGTTACACTCTATCTTTGCACGAACTTTAAGACTGATCATTGATGGGATAAGAGCAATTAGAGGGCACACAAGTAATAAAATTGCCAATACTAGTAATCGAGTAATCGCGGTCGGGTTTGTTTATTCCCTCAAAAAAAAAAAAAAAAAAAGACGACCATTTTTGTCACGCAAAATGCAAATGTAAACTTTGACAAGTTTTACGTCACAATTCCTTGCTGTGAAGATTTCTACTGTCGCGTACTGTATTCAAAATCACTTCCACTCATATTTTGCCATTTTCGTTTTTAAGGTCAAAACGTCTTAATTTTCTATAGTGTAGATAAAGCAAACTCGACTGCATTCTTTTATTTACTGATTTTATCTCTTGCTTGCCCCCTGATAAACCACGTAACATTGCTTTAATTTATTCCACCAGTCCGAAGCACGTGCAGAGATGGCGGGTATCGTTAATAAGGTCTACTAAGGATAAAAAAAAAAGAACATTAGTAGAGGTACCTACAAGCAAACATGTTACTACTACTGAACAGTAACTTAGTTTTAATTGAAATATGAAAAATATATTAGACATTTATGTTTTTTTCCAAATGGATAACTACTCAATATTATGTTTCTTCTTTCTTGGTACAGACCTTAATCCTTGCCTTAATGTGCATTGCCCACGATTTGGAGTCTGCAGGACCTACAGTCCGCATGACGCTCGCTGTGAGTGCGACGACCAATGCCCCTCATATAAAGATCCAGTGTGCACTGCAAACGGAACAACTTACGACAACCGATGCTGGCGTAAGTTAAGCTATTGCAGAGGACTTGAAAATAATCTGGTTTATCACCCTGGAAGCTGTGAAGGTATAACGAAAAATAATTTCAACGATTTGTTTTGGCTGTATTTGCCACATAAAATACTCTGGGAGTTAAGCTCTCGATGGCTTAGAATTATAGCTGTTAACGTTGGCTCAAAATTGATTGGCTTCAAGCTATGATGTTTATGACTTTTCGTTACTTTTAAGCTCGCTTTTAGCTCCTCACGCAGGCTAAACAACAATAGACAGCTGTAACAAGCTACTTCGTCTCTCTGCTTTGGCAAACAAACATATAGCAGCCCAGACTATAGTCGATGTTTGATCTGTGTAAGATCTTTTATTCTCTTTTGTCTTGCAATTTAGTTTTTATCGCGTAAAATTAGTTTTTCACAAATTTGCTTGCTGCAAATATTGTGCAAGAAAGTGCAAAAGAGGAGGAAATCAAAGACAAAGGTAGTAAATATCGCATTTACATACCAGTTTACATAGAGTTGCATAATTAAAGGCAAATGCAGTATTTACTATCTTTGCCATTGATTTCATCCTCTTTTGCACTTTTTTTGTACCTTATTAGCACTGAGTGAATTTGCTGAAAATCAAATATTTCCCGCAGTGGCGCGGGCTCCCAATATACTGGTATATGTTTATCTTTATACAGGCATATGTTTATATTGGGCACTGAAACCAGCACGCAATATTAAGCAGCCACTATACACTTCCTTGTTGAAAGGTAGCCGACATTACAAGTTATAGCCTAGTTTTAGTTCCATTTCCACGCTTTTTTATCACCACCCTTCGCCACTTAGAGTTGCACTACAACGCATGCTAGGGAAGCTACGTAAGCGATAATGCTTAAAGAGCACAGTGATGCTTCCTTATAAAGTAATTAATTTATTACAAAACAGGTTTTCCGATTGTTCGGGGCCGTGTAGATCTGCTACAGGTTCCAAAATGGTCAGATTCAAACTGTCAGACAGTCACATTTCCTCCATACCGGTTTTATCCGGATAAACAAGTTCATGTTCTAATAACCGTCAATCACATGAAGCTGAATGACTCTGTGACAGTCCACGACGCTGTTACTTCATGGACAGAAAGTATCAACACAAAAAACTTCACCGTCTGTGTCATGCAAACCGGGAGGAAAGAAGAAGGCGCGAATCCATTTGCCACCATTGATTGGGTAGCTTATCAAGGAGCACCACCCGAAGGCTTGACGGGAACGGTTGAGTTGCAGAAATGGTGGTCTGGTACCAACTGCGCAGATGTAACCTTTCCTACGGTGAGATGGGAATGTACATACTAAATTAAATAATTGATGCAAGTTCAATTGAGGTCTCCATGACGAATGTTAGACTTTCATTCATGTGACATCTTTAATCCATGTCTTGAAAAAAAAAAAAAAAACAACAACAACAACAACACCAAAAACAGCAAAAAGCAAAACAAATAAATAGTAAATAATTGGAAAATTGAGTCTTGTGACCCTTATCCTAAACATGACAGATTTAATCACGACTGGTCTGGGTAACAAAAGAAGAAAAACATCAAGAGCGAAACTGTGAAGGAGAGACCTCCTTAACATCCATTTCAACAAAATGAAGCGCTAATCTGATACAAGGAAGCAGCTTATAACAACAACAACAACAACAAAAAAAAACACAAAATATTTGAATTAACTGAATGTGGAAAGACAAGAATTCACATCTTAAGTTAAAGAACATATTAAAACTTTCCTTGAACTAGAAGAATGAGACACAAAGTTAACAAAAAATAATCGATCATTACGAGGTAACTGGGGAGATGATTGCTAGATCCTCTAAAAAGTTGTGACCGACTTAGCGACTTAGTTAACAAGACAACATTAGGTAACAAGTAAGAATGGGAACGTACTTAGTGGTTAGTTTCAAGTAATTTTGCAGCTATATTAAAAAAAAAGCTGTTTTGATTGTTGTTATTGCTTTTTCTTCAGGGCAAGTTTGCCGAGGCGCCAATAGTCCTTGTGACGTCAGAGCACCTGAGGACTGGTAAAGAGTATGATGCTGCTCTCATTTGGATTGAAGACGTAACAAAGGACTCAGTTAAAGTCTGTCTTCGTGAAATGCAAAACTTTGACGGTAGACACGAAGATATCACTGTGGTACGTTCTTAGTCAGATTTTAAAAAACTGGAACGCGACTGTCCACAAAATTTGTGAGGAATGCTCGCCTGGTTTTGTTAAAAATAACAGCGTTAAGAGGAAAAAGCATTGCTAATTAAAAATTGTCCGGTCGATCGCGAGTGATGATCAGTCAAACGAAAGGCAATGCAGAAAGAAAAACATAAAAAGAAACGGAAATAATAATAATAATAACAATAATAATACTAATGAATAATAATAATAATAATAATAATAATAAGAAGAAGAAGAAGAAGAAGAAATGAATTGAATAGCATTACGGGCGGTGAATTTTAAATAGCACACAAATTGGTCTTCCTTGTCCCCATGCCTCCCTTCACGCTCTTACGTGATTCGCCTGATGTCTTAAACAATGTGGATTTGCATCCTTTTCTTGACTCTTTGCGCTCTTTGTTATGTCACAAATTCATAGAGTTCAAAATACTTAGATTCAAAGGGGCCTAAAAATGCTGAGTTTATTTAAATTTTTTGTTGGTGTAATACGATTCTGTCACAAGATGGGTGGCATCACTTTTGTTTTTACCTCTTTTCACAGAACTGGTTTGCCTTCTCTAAACTGCACAAGCCTCTTTTCACCGAACATGGTGTCATAAATTTTCCAAATGCGAACCCACCTTTGGATAAAATGAACAATGCTTATTGCCAGGTGAGAAAAGAATTCTTTGCAAAAGCAGTGAGTAGCATGCTATTCACAGCATTTTCCCTCACAGATATATCGCTTACTTACATCATTGTTTATATTTTGAAAACACTTTTAGTCATATACACTTTACGCAATAGAGATCAAAGTGACTAGAAAAGTAAAGAAGCTGGTCCACTAAACAATACTTTAAGACAAGAGGTCAAAAACTACAGACTGATAACGTCCCTCTTAAACATCGACAAAGTGTTTGAGCAACTGCAAAGTAAACAGGTGACTGTGAAACTCGACCACATCTTTTCTAGCCTAAGCAATGCTTACAGAAAGGGACACAGCTGTGAGACCACTCTACTACGTCTGAATGAGGACTGGAAGCTAGCAATAGACAGAAAAGAGCTAGTATGTATTCTATCGACTGATATGAGTAAAGCGTTTGACTCTCTCAGCCACTTGCCGACACTAACAAAGCTTGAAGCATACGGTTTTGAGTGCTCAGCGTTGGACCTCACGCGATCATTCTTTAACAACCGCCAAAATGCTCAACCCCCTGCTCTGGAACGTATTTCAGAATGACCTGCCCTGCTCCATAACTACCGCTAAACTTTCGATCTATGCGGACGACCACCAGTTGTACACCTCAGGAACTAATTTTACAGCTGTAGGGGAAGCCTTAGAGCAGGAAGATCAACTTGCCGGGTCTTGGTATCGTGATAATTTTCTACTCCCAAATCCTGACAAATTCCAGGCGATGATCCTTTATAATAGAAATATTGACATTGAAGGCTAATACACTGATATAAGCATAGATGGTAGGGTCATTACAAACATAGATTACATCAAACTACTTGGCGTCCACATCGATTGCAGAACGAACTTCAGTGGTCATTTTAGCGAACTGTGTAAGAAAGAGTCAGTAAGAAAGTAGGGATCCTAATGCGCCTGCGCAATCTTGATCCCTGCGCAGCTGTAAGTCTTCTATAAGTCTTCCATCCTGCCTTACCTTACCTACTGCCAGCTGGTATGGCACTTCTGTAAGGCCTCCAACAGGAGGAAAATAGAACGTCTTCAAGAATGTGCCTTAAGAGCGGTATACAGAACTAAGTCTGCCTCTTACCCGACACTACTAAAATATCAGGACTACCCACGTTGCAAAATGGTAGATTGCAGGATATAGCAATACTTATGAACTCAAGAACAACCTCGCCCCTACCGACTTAGCAGAACTTTTTAATTTAAATGATTCGAGGTATTCTCTGCGAAACAAGGACTTTCATTTACATACCAGATTCAATATTGTAACCTACGGCAAACATTCATTTCGTTACTTTGGACCTTTACTATGGAAGAGACTAAACAACAAGGTCAAACAATCACGCCTAGTCTTCAGTCTTTCAGGAACGCTATCAGAAATTTAGATATTTCTGGTATTTTTTATTTTTTTTTTATTAGCTTCGCCCAAAAAAAAAACACAAGCAAACAAACAAACAAACAGAAAGAACGTTGGCAGGGACACCGCAACAGCTGTGGCCAATTACAGTGGGTCAAGATACTAATAAAAAAATCAAAGCAAGAAATATTAGAAAACACAGCGATACAAGAAAAACTACAACTACATACAACAAGTTATTGGAGGAGACAAAGGAAGAGCACTGTTACATTTTAAACAGATAGACTTGAACGAACGTGGATCTTCACAACCATAAGAAACAGCTAACGCGGACTTATAATAATTGAAAATAACCGATTTAAAGGAAGCTAACGTCGATGAGCTCAAATCTATTTCATCCAATAAAACATTTCCAAAATTCCACTAGTTCTAATGAGAAAGAATTTCTGGTACGTAGTAGTTTTACATTTGTTAATTATGTATTTATTAACATTGCTGGTTGAGGATTAGTGCGTCTACCGTATTTGCGAACTTCAGGTAGGACAGAGGAGTTCACGTTCAAGACCGTGTGTCAATTTGAAAAACAAGGTTAGATCTAAAAGTTCATGCCAGTAACAAATAGGTATTAGATTAAGAGTTTGGAAACGAGACTTATAACTTATATTAAAAGGCAGTTTTAACATAAACTTAGTCGTTGGTCTTTGGACACGCTCAAGCTTGACAATGAATTCGATGGACTGCGGGGCCCAAATTTGGGTGGCGTACCCCAAATCTGGGCTAACTAGGGCTACAATTGTAGGTATAGCGTTCGTCTTACGTCGGTTCTAAGAGTGAACCTCGCGTTCCTCTTTAAGTATCCAAGTAGTTTATGAGCACGCAAAGATTGTTCGTTTAGTTGTTTGTACCATGTCAGATCCTTACTAATCCATTCGCACAGATCTTTTTCTGCAACATATAATTCAAGTGCGGTGTTGTTGAGTTTGTATGAGGATAAGATCGGCCTTGTTTTCCTTGTTATGTGCTGCGCCTTATACTTAGCTTCGTTAAAAAGGAGACCGGATGATTGAGACCAAGTTGCAAGCTTACCAAGGTCTTTCTGGAGAGAAGAGGCATCCCCCAAAGTCTTGATCTCTCTGAATATTTTTGTGTCGTCAGCGAACATCAATACTCGACTAATAGAACTGATGACTTTGAAAAGGTCGTTGGCGTATAAGAGGAAGAGGGCTGGTCCAGAGGTAACAGGAAGATCCTCTGAAGTGGCGCCGAGTACCGTAACGCGTTGGCGTCGACCTGACAGGTAAGAGCAGAACCAGTTAAGCTGGTGCCACCGAAACCGGCCTGGATTAGCTTATGGACGAGGCACCTGTGACTGACTTTGTCGAAAGCTTTAGACATATCAAAGTAGATGGTGTCAACCTGGCTGCCACTATCTAAATTAGTGAACCAATGTGATCAACAGCCTCAAGCAGGTTGGTGACGCACGATCTTCCAGTACAAAAACCATGTTGTTTAGGTAAAATTACATGGTACAGGTGGTCCTTGATGCTATTCAACACACAGCGCTTGGACACTATTGGGAGTAGAGAGATGGGGCGGTAATTTTCCTCGTGGTCTTTTGCACCCTTTTTGTGGACACGCACGACGTTAGCTAATTTCCAGTCACTCGGGAGAGACCCTAGTTGCAGTGATTTGTTGAAGATCTTACATAAGGAAGGAACAATCGCTGAGGCAGTCTGTTTGAGCAATTTAGCAGGGATTTGGTCCGGCCCTGTGGCTTTACCGACTTCTAGTGCTTTGAGTGCAGCTAGAAACTTGGACTCATTGAGAGTTAGATCGGATATAACAGTGTCCGAACGTATGCACGCTGTCTTCTCCACTGCGCTGTCGATAGTAAATACAGAGGCAAAAAACCTGTTAAACAGGTCAGCTATTCCCGCAGGTGTATCAGCACTTAATCTTGAAGGGTTTTGTGACTGGTCAGCGGGAGAGTCTGGGACGGTTACCATGAAGACATGGTCTGGGATGGGATGAGATTTAGAGTTAAGCTTGAAATTGACCATAAGTGCTTGGGATTGAATCTAAAGCCAGTGCCAATGGAGTCGTAAAAGCGATCACGGCTTTCGCGAAGCAGTTTCTTGACTTGCGTCCGCAGAGAATTAAATTTAACCGTCAGGCCGGCGTTCGGATGTGATTTAAGATTTTGGCGAACTGAGTTCTTTTTCTTGATTAGTTTTAAAATGTTACTATCTATACAAGGAACCGGGTTACGGCCTTTCAGTCTCTTCGATGCTACGAAAGTCCTTGACAGCAGCTAATAATAAGTCCTTCCAGCACCGCCCGTCATCATCTATATTTTTATGGCCCACAATAGAAGAAAGATTGATTGCCGAGAGAGCTTCACGCAAACCATCAAAATCGCCAATTGCGTAGTCGTAGTCGTAGACAAATTTGCGCGGGTGTGAGGACGCATTAACAAAAGAATTGTACTCAAACAGGACTACACAATGATCCGTAAAAACACCGGCTTTACCAGGTGACAACTTTGGTGTGTTCTGGGGCACTTCTTATCACTAGATCAAGAATGTTACTACCACGAGTCGGTGTGTGGTTAGTTTTCGTTAAGAAGTGGTCACGTAACGTCTCGATAAATGGCAGTTCGTTAGCACCTAAAGCGCTATCCACAGAGTCCCAGAATAATAATGTAATCTTCTGATCAAATTTAGCACAAAATAACTGTGACTGTTATGACCTTTGCAGATCCTAATTTTATGATTTTAAGATTTTTAAGATTCAAATATGTATTATTATGAATTACTATGTATTTTAGATTAGTGTGCCCAATTAGAATATATCATTATAATTAGTATTATCATAGATTATTATTATTATTATTATGTAATTTTAAATACGTGTCCCCAATTAACCATATACGTTTGACACTTAAATAAAGTTCTTATATCTTATTATATTGTTATAAGACATATCAAAATATCAAAATGGCAGCTTGTTCTGTTAAAATGATTAATCGCAAATATTGCTTGTTCAGTTGGGACTTCAAAAATAAACACATTGACGGGAACTGAAGCTTGAAGTGATTAAGGAACAGTGTTAAACGTTTTACGTTTCTCTTCCATGGCAGTTCGTTTCATTGACGAGAGCTTATAACTCGACTCCAACAGTTCTTGTCTCAGCCAATCACAGCACGACGGCAACTGGGAATTCAGCACCAAATCACAACGGAATTACAACTTGGATCGAGGTAAAGTTTTCCGTAATTGGGGGGGATTGTGGGGAAGTATCAAGGGAAACAAACTTCAAACCAAAATTCCAAGAAAGATATAACTGAACAGAGAAGCACGCTTGGTTGAGGCGATGTATTGGTCGATAATAGGTGTGGCGCAAAAATGTGTCGAGTGAAGTTGAGATTGCTTATCGGCTTCCTTTTGACGTTAATTATCGAATACGATTATGGTGTCGGTACAAATAATAATATCTTTAAATTATCAGCAGGGGCCGCGCGCGGTGGTCTCGAACTTCAGATCTGATTCTGCGGTTTTAAACGATACTTTAGAGCTCTTTCCTTGGACACGAAACTTTGCTCCCATCATTCATCAACAGGGATATTTAGCTCCGTCCTTCTGGGCCTCATAGCTCATTTGTGCCACTGCCTTGCCCCTTATTAGGGTAAAAAGGATATTTTGGATAAAATTTCGAACATTAATTCACCATATATTTTTTTATACCTTTGTTATTTCTGAAGAGTTCTTTAATTACTTTCATCAAACCACATTGTTAATTCACGGCGAATCTTCGCATCTCTACGTTACATAAGAAGACGTAGGAGAACGTTTTAAAAATATTCTGGTATTCTCTTCCCGTTAATTCAGTTGTTTATGACTACAATTTTAGCTGTACTAAATTACGTTGAGTGCTTATTATTTTTTTTCAGAACATGAATACCTCTGGATTCAGAGCGTGTGTCAAGGAATTATACGGGACCAGATATGACCCCTTGTCCGTCAGTTATGCCGTGCTCACAGGTCTGTAATATTACTGAGTTCATTTATGAAGTAGTTTTTAGCAAATGAAAAAAGAAACTTTATTTGTTACCGGATTCATCTGGAAATACTTTGGAAATGCCGTAAACTAATAACACAAAGCAAGTTGATGGTTTTGCAAGTCATGGCGGAGTCAAGAGAGTGTACCTGTTGACATAAAAAAAGATTCTTGAAATTCTTTCAAGTTATAATTTTCCTACCCCTTGAAGAATTTCACCGTTTAATTAAAAGTTTTCTTAAAGAATGAATAACGAGGATGAAAGACCTTGCTAGAAATTAGAAGCACCATGCTTAAAACAATCGTTTGAATTTTTTGTTTCTTTAAAATATTACAGTCTGTACATAAAAGTTCGATATATTTTATCTCTATGCAAGTGGTATATCCCTGTCGCTAGTCTTCTATCCAATAAATCCAATAATATCTTATTAGTACCTTGAAACCATTAAGCTTTGGAAAACATTTTCTCATCACACTCCTAACAGTACTGCGAGTGACATGCTGCTAAGGATTTATCAATGCGGCAGTTTATTTGAATGAATATATTTTTGACGCTTACGTTTATCTGTATTTCGCAGACATCTGTGAACCTGGCTGGAACTATTTCAACGGCTTTTGCTATTTCACAAGTAAGACTTGTCAAAATTGGACCACAGCACTGGATAAATGCCGACAAGAAAACTCAGTTCTTGTTGATGTCCAAAATAACGAAGAAAATGTGTTTTTACAGCATCTACACAATGGAGCAAAATCCTGGCTGGGATTGAATGATATTTTCACAGAGGGCTCCTTTACTTGGGCAGATCGTGGTACTGGGAACTTTACAGCTTGGGCTAAAAACCAACCGAACAATTTTCGGGATGAAGACTGTGTGCATACACTTGGTGTTGAATATAAATATGAATGGAATGACGTGAAATGCAGTGACTGTCATCAGTATACTTGTAAGAAAGGTAAGATATGATGTATAAGTTTAGGAATGCATAAGATAGAAGAAAGTCTACTTAACAAAACGCATTGTGATGTGTTAATCGTGATTAATATATAGTTTTTTTTTCATTTTGAACAGATCTGAATGAATGCAGTAGGGACAAGTATTACTGCCGTCAGGTCGCCAGCTGCACAAATTATCGTGGTTCATTTACTTGCACTTGTGATCAAGGCTACTTTGGAGACGGCTTTGAGTGCGCAGGTATGATCAGATATAAAATTGCAGCACTGCATGTTAATGATGAACAGGAAGTTGATTTATAGTAATCTATTCTCACTGGAGCCATCAGCAAACAATGCCCATAATCCCAATAATATATGGGAGACCCAGCCGGAGACGGTAGGAGCGGGGAGCTCCAGGTAAACAGATAGTTCTTCAATGCGGAGAAATGGGTGGGGCGTGTAAAGAAGTGTACGAAACACCGAAAAGACTGAGAAGGCTATTAATTGCGAAGGGAAACTAGCGTTATACAAGAAACCCACCATGTACAAAAAAGGTATAGGATAGCCACGGGCTATACGCGGCGCGCTAGTATCACTCTCTTTTATTGCTGAGTTCTTATGTTTTCAATGGCCATCATTCAGTAGCTTCTACTGCTTACATGCAACGTCTAAATTTTCGAGTGTCTTTTTATGATTTCCCAAACTCCCATTCTAAACGACACGCTTTGGAGAAGAGTAGCTGAGCAGGCGGCATGGTTACCTCCTCCTTCTTACGAGGCTAAAGTTTGCTTTTTAATTCGGTGGCTTGGTTAATATTTTGCATATTCGGCCTTATTATTACCCCTAGTTTTAGACTCTTGTTCTGAGGGAAGTAATTCGAGGGTTGATAGTATTGTCTTGCAAGGTAAGAATCCGATTCGCACTGAAAAAGAGCTTTTAAATTCCCGGGTCCGTTCCTTCACTTTCACTATTAACCGCCGCCCAATTAGCTCAATTGGATAAGCGCCGGTCTGCCAACCGGGAGGCCACCAACTCAGGAGTCTTTAAATTACTGAGGAGAAATTGTTTCCTCTGAAAAGACATCTGCAAACGGTTAAACTTTTTAGTTTTCTCAGATAAGGGCGATAAACCGTAGGCCCCGTCTCATAACCGTTGCACGTACATTATTTTGGGACGTTAAAGAACTCACGCTCTGTTCGTAAATAGCAGGGGACCTGTTCTTCGGTGTTGTGGTCTATCTCCCATGGTGGGCGGGACTGTTATGGGCCTTCGGGTAATAGGCGCTGCACCCTGTTGCGGTGACCCTGCCCAGAATTAGTGAACCAAAGGAAATAAATTAGTGATAACTTTGTCTCTAACTTTTGTAGGGGGTTTGAAACAGTCTACTATTGTGGGGAATGATGCTAACTACTTGTAATATTTAAGCACCTGGCTCAAACCAGTTGCTCAGAGCAAATATTCACAATGGAAGCGCTGTTGGCGTGCGTCCGTGGACGGTTGGGCTGCCAGTACTTTTCATAGCCGTTGTGACAACAAAGGACCAACTGTAACAATCATAAGAGTCGGCGGGAAATACATATTTGGAGGCTACACTAGCCTCTCATGGGGTAAGAGGTTTGGTTTTTCTAAGACTGGACATTCTAAAATTGTCTAAGGAAGTATTTGAAGTAGATAATGTTATTACCACGAAAAGGACTAAAAAGAGTGCATTCACGCTGTTTCAAACTTCATCGCCCTTATTCTTTTTCGGTCAATTCGCCAAATGCAGGAGAATTATTCTGGGTTTAAATTCGAAAGGTTTCTACCAAATATTAGAACAAGAAAATCGTTGTCTTGTGTTCACGTACCCCATAAAACTAAAACTGGGACGTTTGACGTCGTATTCGTGCAGCGAATTCGCCGACAATTAAATTCTGTATTGACGTATTTTCTATCCGGAGTTGTTTATGTTTAAAGTGTTTTTTAGGCAAAGTATTCCACTCAAGTGTCGTAGTAGTTTAAAAAATCAGTGAAAATGACTCGAAGGCGATTGTGAATTGATGAAGGCTTAAATTCCTAAGGCTTCCCTTTCCGGCTCTTAAAACTGAAATGAAAACTTTATGTAAAAAGTGAAAATTAGGTAGGGAAAAATTATGACTTCTAATAAAGTCTTTTCTTGAAAAATAAACTAAGAGAGCATTTTGATCAAAGCTACGTATACTGATCTCAACCTAGATAATAACATGAAATCTTTCTACGTCTCCTGTTTTTTTATCTCACCAATTGTATGACGCACACTTAATTCTATTTTAGCGCACAGCCAGTCTATGCAGTCGATGCCCAGGCACTACCACGATTTTAAATGTTCTTTTTTCAAACTATTTTTTTAAAATTCATTTTAAATCTTTTAAATACATTTTGTACCTCTTTCATTTAGAGTCTCATCCTATCTTTTATAGAGTTTTTATTGTAATTGTATATTGTAAGTAATTTTATCCTTATCTTTCATTTTAGTTCTACATCGTAATCATTTTCACACGGTCCCTCAAGAATTGAGCTTTAAGTGTTTAGAGTTTAAGTAAAAGAAATGATGATTAAGATGTTGATGGTGATGATAATGATAATGGATTATGAGTAAAAAGCTTCAATCTGTATAAATCGGTGTGTTTAAAAAAGCTGCCCAAAGATCGAGGATACAATTAACCAACATTATTATTCACTCAAAATATTTCTCCGTTTCTGATTGGCTAAAACCACACGCATAACTCACCATAACCAGCTACTGTTGACCAAATTTGGGAGAATTTTGCGATTAATCAACCGGTGACGTCAAAAGTGCGGGACATTTGCAGGTTAATGCACCTTTAACCGAGAAGACGTGGGGACGAGGTTGAGTTGTTTTTGTTGTGAAAAGAAAAAACAGTCGGCAGAACATTTTACTATTTTCACGACGAACTATTGTCTAAAAAAAGCAAGAAGACAACCCGACGAATAACATCTCCTATTTGGAGTGTATTTGCAGACCTGAACAGCCCTTTAACTTCTAAACATGCACTATCGAGGTGAACTTAACATCGACGAAGGTAAGCATGTTTTAGCTTGTTTTTAAAATAGGAATTATTTGGAATGAACATTAAAGCAATTAATGAATTCGGCTTTCGCTGGATATATAACAATTATTCACCGAAGTGGAGGAGGCTAGTTGTAAAATAGTGAGATAATTGAGCACAAAAATGATTTTTAACTCATTTACTGTTGCCAACGATTACAATTTTCACGCAATGACAGAACGGCCGCGGTCGTCGCTTTTTCTTGCCGACAAATAAAACTTTTTAAGGCATTTGTTTAGCTCTTACGGGGAAATTTATTTAAAAGGAGTTGTGAATTATTTTTGTATTTAAAATCATTCTGTAAAAAATATTATTAAATTTAGTTTTGAACTTACTTACGAACAAGTCAACAAGTCAGAAGTGGCAAGGAGACCTAACAGAAACTATAGGAGCTTATGAGAGGTTAGGCCTCCTCGAACTACGGGTTAGAGCTGTTTAACATCAATTAAAGAAAATATGGCGAAGAGTCGAAGATGGAAAGATTTATGAACTGTTTTCATATTTACTCACTAATTTAATCGTCAGTTTTTTTCTTAAAAGAGGAAAGGGAATGAGAGTTGATGACCTCGTTGTCAAGTGAATTAAAAAACTTATGCCCTTGAAAAAAGGGCGAGAGCTTGTTAGTGTTTGTACGACAATACGGTAGACGGTAGGCCTGAATATTTACCGATAAATTCAAGGCAAAAAGACAAAGATTTACCTGTTAAAACTTCCAAACCGAACTTCGTCATCTTCTTCGTTTGTTTCGGGAACAGCTTACTTCATTAATTGTCAAATTTCTTTGTTTGTTACGCCAGCAAAACGGGAAGGCATTTTGCACGCAACTTACGAGAGTTTGGCGTCGCTCGCTCGGAGGAACTGGAGGTGAATCAGTGAATAGCATTGGATATTCACTGATTGAGTAGCCAATCAGAGCGCGCGAAAAACACTACCCACTGTTTTAGTTATTCTAAAAGGAATTATGCAGATCTCTGGGGGTGTTATCCACCTCGGCTGATAACACCCTCTTCGATCTGCATAATTCTTCAGAATTCTTCTCAGCCTCATTCATTAATTGCTAAACATACAGAATGAGGGCTACTTTAGTGTTAACTATTACAAGTGTGTATCTCTTCTTTCACCCATTCAAGTTTCCATTGCACATATTATTTCATGTACTTTGTCACCAAAAAGCAAAACCGTACCCTAGCGTTTTTAAACTGTAGCTTAACTATAGACTACGACCAAGACAGCAGGGGGTAGTTCGGAAGGTAATTTCGAAGTACAGTGTAACCTCGGCATAACGGAGTACCAAGAAACCGGCAGAATTTGTTCGCTATATAATGAGGTTTCGTTTTATCGAGATTCTTTTCCATATATTTTACTATAACTAGGGTAAAGAAAATCGTTAGTCACATCAAGGTATTAAACATATAGAGGTTTGTTATATCGAGGTTCCACTCGGCTGTAGTAAACAAAAATTAAACAATTCAAGCCTTTATATCGGGGTGCCGACAGCTTAATACTATTGTGCAATTCATCGCACTTTTCAATTTTTTTTGTTTTTAGCTTTTCAAATAAGTACCAGTTTGAATTCTTCCTTCCAAAAGTAAATACTTAAGTAAGAATATATTTAGTATTTAAAACGCACTTTTCTCAAGACTGACATCTTTGCTACTTAAAAGGGAGTTAATTATTACTAGTAGTATCAGATATTTTCTTGTCTGTATGAATTCAAATTTTTAAACAAAGTGTGTGCGTTGATAATCCTTTTCATTTCTTAATTTCCCAACAGGTTATAGCAGTTGCCAAGGGTATCGATATGATTCGCAAGCATTTATTTTCTCGCTTGTTAACAAGCCAGGATGGGCACCTGTGAAACTGCCTCAGACAGGGCAGTATAGTTTTTACAGATATTCCATTCACGACTGTTCGTCTTATGGACCTACTTTCGGTGGAGGCAACGACATTTACATTTGCGACTACGCGTCATCCAGTGGCAGTTCCTCTACTTACCCTGGCCATACTTACAGCGCACCAAGTGGGTACAGCTATGGAAGCACCTTCGCCTATACATTCCTGCACGGTCAAAGTAATACCTATTATTTTACACCAGACGAGGTAGAAACATTTTACGAAACAACCTAAGAAGCGTGGCATCCTCCTAGTCTGATTTGCAAAACACTCACCTGTTATGTTTTTTTTAATAATGAGCTGTCTGGTCAGATTTGGAGTAATATCAAGCTTTACGTTATTTTCTTTTTGTGCTTCACCCGGCTTCCTTGAACACAATAGAGTACTTAATGATTTCAGAAGCATATAACCAATTCATTTCGGCAAATCGTGACTAAGGAAACCAATTTTTGGGGGATACAATGAAGTACTACGAAGTTCAGGTCTGATATATAAACTGTATAATCTAAAAAAAAAAACGAAATAGTTGGAAAGCGATATATCTGTAGACGTAATTATTTAAGTTTAGCTTTGAATTTTACGTTAATGCATAGCCTAATTAACTACTCTTCATAATGATTGATTAATAGTTAAAAGGGATATCAACCCTTTTTTACTGTAATCATGTCCAAGTTGTTTAATTTTAGGATGAGCCGATTACAATTTAAAGTAATTGACTTCCATAAATTTATTAAAATATGCCTTGAAAGTATGGATTGTAACAGCGGGGAACGATAAAAATCCAGTTTGTAAGTGACTTGTTGTCTTACTTATGTCTTTTGTTGATGATTTGTTGAGTGGGTCACGGCTTAGGGGTTGTATCGTCTTTTTAATGGATTTCTTGATTTAAGTGCCGTATTTTGAAGAAAGCTATGCTTGAGATAAAGCCTCCCTTTATTTTTATTCGCATCAAGAGTCCTGTTTGGGTTTAGAGTCCAACCCCTGAAGTTCTGTTGCAACATGTCATTGGCCATCTTGTGTTTGACTTGTACAACCACGTAGGATTGTGTCTCAGCTGAACTTCCTGTCCAATTTGGAAAAAAAAAATGGGTGGAAAAAATTATGAGGACGATCAAAATTGCCCAGTTTGACAGTCCAGTCCAATTTGGCTGTCAGAGGAATTTTTTGAATCCAGTTATTTCCGAATTGAACAGCGTGTAGTCCTGTTACATATACTAATTTTTGTTTTGGCCGATTGCCACATTATAAGTGGCCAAGATAAAAAAAAAATAAATGTTTACTTTGTTTTGGTTTTGACCCCAACCAACCGCAACGCACGAAACCGATATCCAGATATGCTTATGTCCCGGACTGTATTTAACGTTTTTTTCTATATATCTCCACCTCTGAGCAGGATTAATTAAAACAACAGAATGACTCAGCTAGAATCTTTAATGATCACGATGTCCGCCATTTTCCGATGACAAACTTTAAAAGATTTAAAACGTATGTGTTTGCTTTTTCGTTATTTTTCGATGCCCGAAGACTGTCAAGGAGCTGAACATACATATGTATAAACGTTTATTTTGAACGCCGGTCAACATTTAAACAACAAATATCACCATTCAGTGTTTTCTTGTTCTTCTTCAAAGTTTCAGTCACCTGACTGCTTGCACATTCTCCAGGACCGTTTGTACTTGCTACGCCACTACTGAGGGCGTTTTTCAATACAAATTTCATCAGTTTGATCAAACATCTTCCTTGTTAGATAGCCCCGACAAGAAACCAAAACCAAACAACAGCATTTGCTACCATAAAACTGACATTCACAGTTACAACAAGTTAAGACTCGCTAACGAACGAGACTTTTCTGGCGCGGTGTCAGAGGAACTTTGCGCTGATTGGCTAGTTTGTATTGCCCATTGTATTTCTGGCATTTGATTGTTTTAGACAAAGTGTCCTATTGTTTCTTAAATTGGACAGTTTGCTTATTTGTAAACGAAATTCCTATCCGAAACTATCCATAATTAATCCTTAATTCGACAGTTCGCTGAAATTAAAGGGTAATAGCTAGGCTGACAATATCGGATTAACTACCAGGCCCCAGTTGTTCAAAAGGTGGATAGTACTATCCACCGGATAAATCTCTATCCAGTGGATAGTGCAGTTTCCGTAATACTTATCCACTGGATAGAGATTTATCTAGTTTTTGAAAAACTGAAAACCAGAAACCAGCCAAGGAACAGAACGTTCCAGGAGGAGACAAGTTTTAAGCCAGAGGAACAAGCCATCGTTCCAAAAATGAACGGAAACGACAAAAGATCAGCACAAAAACAACAGTGTCAAGAATTGCTAATATCTTGCGGTTCATCTGTTCCCGTCGATGTTAATTTGACGAGAGTTGGCTGCCAGGTGCTATTCTATGGAGTGTTTCAGTTTGAATTTAATCGCAGCGTACTGATGAGGATGATAGCAATACCACGGGGTAGCAAAATAATAAATGAATGATAACGGAACCAATGATTCCAAAATTAAAGGTACAAACATGGAAGTCCGGCTTGAATTCGACTAAAGTGGTCATTTTGAATAACGGCACCTTGAAAACGATCGCAAAAATCCAAATGACGCCAATCAGAACCGGGCGATACGAAGAGTTATCATTCTCTTGAGTGGATAAAACACCAGGACATATCGATCCAAGGCAGTCACGAGCAAACTTCCAGTGGAGACTAAGACTGACATTTGACCAATAAACTGTAATAATCGGCAAAGCAGCTCGCCTGCGACATCCGTGATAAGCCACTGGTGACTATATGCAGTGTCGACAATGCGGGAACGGCATATACAGTGAGCAAAACATCAGCACAGGCCATGTTAAAGATGACGTAATTGCTTGGAGTCCTCGTTCTTTGATTAGCGTTTTTGTACATGACCGTGATTAACAAAGCGTTGCCGAGTATAGACAACAACATGGGAAAAAAGTTATTTTTATCCCCTTTACAAAGTCGCCTACTTGTGACCATCTCCTACGTTTGAGGCGCTTGTACTGTTCACAGATTCGATGGAAGGGCCAGGGATTTGGAAGCTCCTATACTAACCCATAATTCCGATTTTTTCCTTTACGAGGCCCCTAGGAGTGTTTTCTCTTCGCTTTAAGGCTTACCACGACTTACCACGTTTCAAGAGACTCCCAAACTGAGCTTGAAGCGATGAGCGTTTGATATTTCTTGTCTTATTAGTAATTATTATTCATTCACAATATTTCCCCGATTCTGATTGGCTAAAAGCACCCTCATAATTCACCATAACCAGTTACTGATGACCAAATTTGGAAGAATTTTGTGTTTAACGAGGAAATGACGTAAAAAATGCAGCGTTCTTGCAGGTTAATGCACCGTTAACCGAGAAGACCTGGGAACGAGGTTGAGTTGTTTTGGTTGTGAAAACAAAATGTGGCGGACATTTCACTCGTTTCAAGAGTAAGAACTATGTACAATTATAGCTAAAAACATGGCAAGAACAGCAAGAACACAACTCGAAGGGCGACATCTGCTATTTGAAGAATATTTGCGGAGCTGAACAGCCCTAAATGTGCACTATCGAAGGTGAACTTAACATCGATGGAGGTAAGCATGTTTTAGCTTTGTTTTTAAACTAGGAATTATTTTGAATGAATAATAAAACAATTATTGAATTCGGCTTTCGTATCATATGAAGAATTACGGAGATCTCGGAGCGTGTTGTCCGCCTCGACCGAGAACACCCTCCTCGATCTCCATAATTCTTCATAAGGTACTCAGCCTCGTTCATTAATTGTTAAATATTTGGTCATCTGCTTTCGGATGAGTGGTCAATAACTCGCATTTTCATTAAAACCTAAACTCTTTGCTTTTATCCTCTTTGTCTCAATCGCCAATATTTGCTTAGCGCACCTTATTTCACGTGCCTCCTCTCAAGCTTATCCGTAATGTCAATTTTTCACTTTTTAAAGAGGGCAATGCAATGATTGAAACTTCCAAGAGTTATCATGTTAATCTCACTAAAATAATTTAGACAGTTGCAACTGACGACGTCGATTACTTGTACGTATTTTATTACACACAGGCAAATTAATGCCCCAGTGTAGTTTGTAGGACACAGGCAAATTAATGCCCCAGTGTATTTGTTAAACACAGGCAAATTAATGGCCAGTGTATTTTTGTTAAACGCAGGCAAATTAATGCCCCAGTGTATTTGTTAAACACGGGCAAATTAATGCCCCAGTGTAGTTTGTAAGACACAGGCAAATTAATGCCCCAGTGTATTTGTTAAACACAGGCAAATTAATGCTCAGTGTATTTTTGTTAAACACAGGCAAATTAATGCCCCAGTTTATTTGTTAAACACAGGCAAATTAATGCCCCCGGGTATTTGTTAAACACAGGCAAATTCGAATGCCCCAGTGTATTTTGTTAAACACAGACAAATTAATGCCCCAGTGTATTTGGTTAAACACAGGCAAATTAATGCCCTAGTGTATTTAGTTAAACACAGGCAAATTAATGCTCCAGTGTATTTTGTTAAACACAGGCAAATTAATGCCCTAGTGTATTTGTTAAACACAGGCAAATTCGAATGCCCCCGTGTATTTGTTAAACACAGGCAAATTCGAATGCCCCAGTGTATTTTGTTAAACACAGTAATTTTTTGGTTAA
Source organism: Porites lobata (assembly GCA_942486035.1). Lineage (NCBI taxonomy): Eukaryota > Metazoa > Cnidaria > Anthozoa > Scleractinia > Poritidae > Porites > Porites lobata. The sequence goes on along the minus strand of CALNXK010000077.1, from coordinate 213,072 downwards.
ACAAAGGGAAATTAATGCCCCAGTGTATTTGGTTAAACACAAGGAAAATAATGCCCCAGTGTATTTGGTTAAACACAGGCAAATTAATGCCCTAGTGTATTTTGTTAAACACAGGCAAATTAATGCCCCAGTGTATTTGTTAGACATAGGCAAATAACGGTATTTGTAAGACACAGGCAAATTAAGAGAGTGTCTCTGTAAGAGCGGTCCGGTCGATTTTCCTTGAGACACAGATTTAGCTCATTTCTCGTGTGTTGTAAGACATTCATGTACCTATACTAAAACCACAATCCGTTTGATCGGATCTCTTTATTTTTCAGAGTTTTACGGAAATTAAATTTCACTCGACCGAAGGCCTGTCGTGACACTTTTCAAGACGTTAATTTGAGGCAACTTTGCCGGACAATTTACAACAAACTACGGGACTCAGCAAAAAACAAATACCACAGCCATGTATATTAACTCTATCTTATCCATCGAAGCGACTTTCGTGAACATCACGTTTCAATCAAGCAAACAGGAAGACTTGAACGACACCTTTTCGGTTCGCTTAAGTCACACACGCGAAAACCGATCAAATTCAAGGTACATTTTTGAAAAAGTGAGGCGTTCTTAACTGATCCAACTAATATAGCTAGGAAGTAGGTGCCATAGAAAAGGTAACTACAGAAAAAAACTTTGCGGCCCGACCTTTACTAAACTTTATAACTCCGTGAACTTACCTAATTTTCGGTAATCTCCAAGTTTTGCCGCCATTTTGAGGTACTTGTCAACATGAAGCGTAGCAGATATAAATCGAGCAGGTAGATCTAAAACAGTCAGAAATACGTACGAAAGCATTTAAATGAACTTCACGTTCAATTCAAGGGCCAAAATTTGAAATTGTTCGTTAAACCTACCATTCCTACATCCCCATGCGACCATTTCTTCCAACAATTCAAACACTACAACTATAGTGATCACTAGTCTTCGAATTTCCCTTGTCGATTCCACCGTAAGAAATAACCTGTGCCACCCAAGCTTCGACTCGAATGTGAAGTACGAATCAAACAACATAACTGCGTCATCTTCGAGGCCATATCACGCTGGTATTTTGATTTTCTGATCGACAAGAACGGTGATCCGGAGGTGATCGCCATGTTTACCTCATAAAGGTGACCGCTGACCAGCCGCTGGGTGAAAACAGTACGCCGCGGGGTGGTGTGGGTGACGGACTTATCGTGATAAGATATTCGGATACACGCTAAAAAAGCTTTAGGACTCTCAGTCTAAACAGTGAAGGCATGCTTCGTGGTACAGACAACTTTTATTTTATTCTCATAACTTTTTCCTTTAAATTAGAACTGGTATTAATTAATAGAGTTATTTAAATATTTTTAACCGAGGTACCCATATGACTTTTTTGCTTGACCTCAGTGGTATAAAATAAGGTGTCTTTTCTTCAAGAACCTTTTATTTATGCGTTATTGCACGGAATGAACACTATACTTAGAAGGTTTGTTCTAAATCATTTTGCTGTTCCCAAGAATGTTTGCAAAATCACAGCTTTACACAAAGCTGACTCTAAAATATGATTTTCCTGTACTTTTTTTTTCATATGACAACGACAAAGAGTTTTATAAGTAAACCGATTTTTTGGTGTACCGCGCATTTTATATTCAAATACATGCAAAAGGCCGGCTAAATAAGCTCCTCCTCCTGCTCCTAATTTTTTGGGTTGCCTTCGCCCCATGCCTCTGACGACTCCCTGTCGGCTAAAAGGAAATTTGAAAGACTGCTATGCAGGACACATTTTCTTTTTCTTCATTTTCATTTTCCCTGTACAATTTTTTCTAAGTATGTAAAGATATAAAAAAACACAAAAGTTTTTACAAGTAAACTGTTTTTTTTTTTGTCCCACTCTTAATATATACATATACTTTGTTCTCGCAAAATGGTGGCTAAGAACGGCTGAATATATACCTACTTGGAAATAAAATGATGCTGTTTTGTTTCCCGTTAAAACATTACGTAGGAGTGACGCGTGTCCGTTCAAATTGTGACAAAACCACCTCACAAAGTCAAAGCAAAAGAGAAAAAAGTGTAATTTTCATAGCCAACTTACAATCTCTCCATTTTAGACAGCTACAAGGGCCATTGGGTCACTGCTTGATGGTGTAATTATCCTTCCACTGAGCACTGGAATTCATGGGTCATTTCCTTTATTTTTGACATTTGAACAGCTTTGAAATCTCTAGATTTAAGCTGAGTTGAAAAATCCTCATCCCTTACCCTTTCAGAAGACGACAGTACCAATGTTATCGAGAGATAGGGTAGCGAACCTCTCCAGTCGAATTTAAGTGAAGGGTGGGCACTTCATAAGCCAAAAGGTGGCGTTGTTCGCTTCTAAGAGAAAGTAAGGCAGTATCTCACCTCCAAGTTTGAAATTAGTGAGCAATCTGGAAGGAAAGAGGATCTGCGACAAGTCTCGCAAGATATGAGGAAAGCGAAGGGGGAAAACAGGGAGGGCCTCACCTGTTTTCCCGGGAAGAGTGGCTGACCAAAGCCCAAATACAAGGATTTTTCTTCCCTTTGTCCTCCTCGAGATGGAGACGGGTAGGTTAGTCTCCGAGCACCGCGGTTGACGATAAATCTGACGAGGAATTAATTGACGAGGAAGAAGTGAATCACATGACCACCGTCGAATCAGTTGTAACAGAAATTGACTTAACGCATCCGATTGTCTATGACATTTATGACTTGTGTGACTACGTCAAGGAGGGAAAATTGAACTATTTTACTGTTTCCATGCTTAAGGAAATCTGTACTTTCTTCGAACTCCCATTTAAATGGGAGTCGTGCAGAGGCATGCATGGGGCGAAGGCAACCCCAAAAATTAGGAGCAGGAGGAGGAGCTTATTTAGCCGGCCTTTTGCATGTATTTGTATATACAATGTGATAAGCGTGGTACACCAAAAAATCAGTTTACTTATAAAACTCTTTGTCGTTGTCGCATGAAAAAAAAAGTACAGGAAAATTGCAAATGAAAAGAATGGGGTTTAGTGATAAAAGGTCACATCGAATCAAGAAATG